>JAXDDX010000047.1:3010000-3279148 GCA_034670405.1 Hoplostethus atlanticus
ACATTGTGGAATTCTCCAGCATCCAAACAAAGATGAATCAGGTCAAAATCTTCAGGAAGTTGGGTTTGCCATGGAAGTAAGGCAAGGCAAGACAAGTACAGATGCTATACAGTCCCACGGCGCCTAGCTAGCTAGTTGTTGCTACAGTGTAAGTCCCTACAGTCCTGGAATAACCAGGATAACCACATCGTTCAGCCTTTGTCAAGAAAACCACTCTACTATATTGCTACACTTGGTAGGTTAGCTGTCTATGTCAATGTTTCATTAGCATTGGCTAAAGCTAATAAAGTCCACACCTGTCCAACCGACGATCGGCTGATCACACTGTTAAACTAGTTAATCAAAGATTGACTAGTCTCATCAGCATTGGCAGCACTGTCAAGTGAACTGGGAGAAGACAAAGGATGCACATAAAGGGGGGAGGGTGCAGTCGGGGAGACAGCCAATCAGAGTGAGCGATGGAATGGGACTCACCTCTTGTGTTGACTCTCCTTGCGGTCGGCAGAGCCCAGACTCTGTAGAGGAGAGAAGAGAGACAGACGTCATAATGAGCATCTGAGACTTGGCTGTGTCCCAAGTCTCCATCCTCATCTTGACGTGCACACTTCCTTACATGGTTACAGGATGACGGGGCTGGTGCAAGGGCACATGGACGCAGCAATGTGACCTTGTATTTTGTTAAATTCATGTTGGCAGGTCGGGCACAAGACTGATATGAATCCTAGATGAGACTTCAATGTGACCTTCATTTAGTGTCCTCTACAGCAATAAGACGTCTGAGCGTGTCCATAACTGTAAACTGCCAAACAACAGAGAGGACTTAAATTAAGCACAAATCACTGTGAAGACAACAAAGATTTAATTAAGAGTCTGCACAAACTCTACTGCAAACAAAACAAAAGAACAGCAAGGTGGATTCATGTGGAAAACAATCCAATTACACACACACACACACACACACACACACACACACGCACACACATGCACATCATACTTTCTCCTTCCTTTAATTGAGTTTAATTTGTGAGGGTCAAGGTGACCTTAGAGTTAATGTATGTCTCAACCCTCCGGCCAATCACTGGACATTTACCTTCAAGACAACACCAATCAAATGATCAATGCTACCCTGTAACGGAGCCAATTACACGGGTAATGACCTTGTTCCCAATTAAAAATAATTAGCTCCCTGGCTACAATTACAGATGCTGATATATTTATCAAAGTGTGATGTGTGTGTGTGTGCACGTGTGTGTGTGCACGTGAGAGAGGAAGTTCAAAGAGCCATTTCCCCTCAGGCTGGTTTCTAACTGACTTTAGAAAACTCAAAGTCTACAAAAGTCTCTGCTTGTTTGCTTGAATGCCTCCCTGCAGCATAGCCGACTTAATGTGTGCACATGTACACACACACACACACACGCTATCCTGCTGCCGTTCAGAGGAGACACATGCTGAGACAGACAGAAGCACACACACACACACACACACACACACACACACACACACACACACACACATGTGACTGGCCTCGGGCTGGAGACATTTTTGGAGCGCGCTGCTGTTGCAGTTTTGTATTTTCATTTTTGCAATTCCGGTTCCTCTAACGGGGGGGAGGCAGCGCTGTTACTCCCGGCAACTACCCACCCCCTTGCCACGCTCTGCCACCGGTAGCACCTCGGGGCTGAACGGAGCATCTGAACCCCTACGTGAGTGGGCCAAGCCAACACTGTCAATTACTTGACAACATACTCTATTTGTAACTCCATGTGGCCTGTAGCGCTTCCTCACCAGTACACAACATGTGATGTAACTATTCCTTGTGCTATAACCTGATGTAGAAACGTGGCTGGGAGGTTGGATGAAAGAGTGCAGTCGTCTCTGATCTCTAGCAACTTCAAACTAGATGCCCCTTGTAATATAAAGAGGAGGATAAGAGGTGCTACATCTTTTAATGGCAGAGATAATTACTTATTTATTGGAACAAAAGGATCATTACATCCTATTAGAGAATCATGCTATCACTGACAGAGTGGTACCTCCACCTCCTTCTCTCAAATGGAAGTTTGTGAGAAGAGTGCAGCCTTCAGAGGAAGTGTATGAGTGGGGCTGCGGCAAGCGTGCTTGAAAAAGAAGTGTGGAAAGGGCATTCGATCCCTTTGACTCACAAGATAAACACCAGACAGAAATCTAGTGTTTTAAGTGTGTGTGTGTGTGTGTGTGTGTGTGTGTGTGCTTTTATGTAGGCAACGCAGTGACATTTTTACCAGCGAGTGACTTCTCTTTGCGTATAGGTTTGCGTATGTGTCCTTGAGTGCTGGAGTGTTTCATCCTCCTGGTGGGGAAAGGATGTGCCATACAGAGTGGCTGACCTTTCACCCCCCGGCTCCCCCACAGTGGACCCAGCTAGTGCTACTCTGCCAGAAGGGATGAATGCAGGTGGGCGTCCTTCATTTGAAAGACAGATCTATGGGGGGGTGAAGGAGCGGTATTTTAGAACCACCTTTCATGCTGTACGAGTGCATGGAAAAAAATGGGCTTAGACTTATGATGACCAGACCCACATTGAAGGCAGAAACCTGGTCTGTCTAAAAAGTCCACTTTTCAGGAGTATTATGTGCTCTCCATATAACCTCTCCAACCATCCTCTGGAACCTGGTGCACTGTGTTCATGCAACATGCTGTTGACTTCTTTCATCTGCACCCTGTCACCTCTGCCCACAGAAAGCATCTCTGATTGAACATACAACGGACAACTTTCAAGTCAGTAGTCCTCCTACCCCGGTATAATCTCCACTGCTCTCCAAAGGCCGAAGGGCAAATTCATCAACATGGCCCGTAATTACTGCAGTCAATGCACTGCATTTGGTTCCTGAAACTCTTCCCTTTCCACACACTTTGTTTCTCTTCCAACTCACCAATCAGCCCTCGAATGACCGTCCTGCCCCGCAGTTTAATTTCAATCAGAGCACAGCAAAAAAACGTGGCACAGCAGAATGGTTGGGGGGACAGAAGTAGCAGACGAGGCACCTGGAAACAAATAGGGCTATTCTCCAATTCCACAGGGGGAGAACGTGAGAGACAATTGTCTGGTTTTACTCTCCAAGTGCAGGATAGATTTCCTGTAAGGTATACAGTAGGTGTGAAAAGAGGGCCATTAGGAAAACAGCTTGAAAACACTTAAGCATCATAAGCATCCATTAAGAGGGATGTAAATGTTGAACAATGCAATGATTTGTGTGTGTGTGTGTGTGTGTGTGTGCGTCTTAAGGCAGGTGTCTGAATGCATACCTTTGCAGCAGGTGCTAAGAAAACATGGCATGCCTTCACAGCTGCTAATCTACATCGCCATTTCACACTATAGCCTTGCCAAATGCCTAAAAAGCACCATCCACTGAACATGTGCTCGTTCCCATACAGACTCATACACACAAATACCCTCACGCTCACGCACACGTGCACACAAACACCATCATATTCTCTGCATACCTCCACTCTGCTTCCTGAAAGTGCAGCTCACACATACCTGTCGAGTCCAACCCAGTGAACCCAGAACGTTACTCCACTCCTCCTTTTCCCTCTTCTCTCCTGTTTCCAAAACCCAGAGAGTCCTCACTGTAGTGCTCCTCCGGCGGCTCTAATTGCCGTTCACCTGTCCAACTCTTAAGCTCTCTTCCCTCCCTCCCTCTCTAACTCTCCCTATTTTCCTCTTTCCTCTATTTCTTTCTTTCCATCCAGAGCCGTTGGTCACAGGAAGGTTTGTGGAGCTTGCTCCAATGGTGGCTGCCGCCGCCACCGACTTGTTGTACTTTAATTGTGGTTGCTAGGCGATAAGCTTCTCCAACTCTGCACACAGTGAGAAGGGGAGGACAGAGAGAGTGAGCGAGGGAAGGGAGGGGAGAGAGAAAGAGAGAGAGAGAGAGAGAGAATGGGAGGAGGGGGAAGGGTGGTGGAAATGCTCATTATAGGCACAGTAGCCTGAAGAGAGACATCAGGGTGGGAGGAGGGGGAGAGTTTACGGGAAGAGAAGAAGAAACAAGTTGCACAGATGAGAGACATAGAAGGATGGAGGAGAGGGAAGCTATCGTAGCAGGTGCACCTTGTTACTTTCACTTTGGGACTCTGGAGCAACAAGATTCAACTTTTGCAAGGGTATCAAAATGCCTTTAATGGACATTTGCTGTTGCGAAAATCACTATGAAAAGCAGCCACCTGTGGAGGAGCAATAAGGAGCTGTCAAGGCAGCACATAGTTTGAACAGTGTTTCCTTATGCATCAGAGACTTTCAAGTGTCCAATTTCCCAAAGGCCTGTCACTTCGGCTGCCTGCACATCAAATTTCTATGATTTTGCATTCCTTCTGTTTTGGTCCATATTTTGGCTTTCTGCTCATTAAAAGCAGAACAAGGGGCGACTTCAGAAGTTGTTCACCAATTACATTTGGAGGGACAGCACAGAGCCAGTGTCAAGAGCAAATAAACAACGCCAATTAGCTACGAGGACGCTTTGCAACTCCTTCCTGGCGATAACTATTCTCTTCTCTGTCTGCGAGTATCAAAAGCAGTCCTAATAGCTTACATCAGTACTTTGTGTTCCGTTATACCAAAATCATCAGATTTAGTTTGAATGGAAGCCCAAAGTGGTTACAGTTGTCAGGATGTGAAAAGTTTTACATGTCATTCATGTATGCAAGATATTTGGAACTTCATTTGATTTGTTTGATTAGTCAAGGACAACAGTCGATCGTCAGCATACAGTGGCACCTTTCACAGGTTAACAGATGTAAGTCCTTCACTCGATAGGTACGCTGACGAGCAATCCATAACGCCGCCAAGCAGAAAGTGTTGAAACATGTCCTTGTATTCAACGGTATATGAGAAGAAGATTTGAATGAGTGAGTAATGTCATATAAACACACATCGATTATTTTTCATAAAAGATGGGATCAGTTCAGTTCAGTCACTTCAATAGGTGGATTTTTTCTTTTTAAGCGAATGAGTCTCATATGACGGCCAAATTATTGACCTTCAACTGATCATGGGCATTTCAATGACTGCTGTAAGCTTAGAGTTCAAGCTTAATACTTGAATCAACACAACCACTGGAGAGAGAGACAGACAGGCAGGGAGCAGCCGAGCAGGGAAGCAGAAAACATATGAATTAATAAATCAAATAAAAGTAAATCACTCAACCCAAGCCCATATAAATGCAACACAGACCTATTCCTATTTGATGGAAAAACAATTGCCTTTTTCCCCCAACAAAAGGGAGTAATAACTCTGCAGCATGGGCAACAAACTCCTCTAGAACAAATGGAGTTAATCACTTGTGAGTCAGAGTAGGACGTCACTCAAATAGGGAGAATAGCATGCAGACAACACATTGAGCTGAGAACATTGGCCTTGACCAGTTGGCACGTCACGCTTCCTCTTAACCTCCCACACTCTCAGACTTTTGGCTGTGGTGGAAGTCAATAGGAATCGGTTTAGGAAGCAAAACGATATTGTATTTAGTGGCTGGAGGCCTTTAGTCACCTCAAGTGTGACTGTAGGTGTGTGTTGGTGTGGGTTTCAGCGTGTGGAGCTGTCGAGCCTGTGTGTGAGTGATAGCATGGTGTATGACTCACTGCGTGTGTTTTCACCGTGTGTGTGTGTGTTTTCAGTGTTTGCCTATGGGCACACACAAATCCCTACCACCTCATTGTACAACGAGTGTGTGTGTGCTGTGCAGCCTGAGCACAGAGTGGCCTAGAGAACATTACTCATAGCCGGTGGAAATGTCAAACATGCTGGCACGCCTCTGAAAGCATACACAGAAAATACCGTCATCCCTTAAAACGTTTTTTTAATCCTTCCTTTCTCGCTTCCATCCCTCCATCCCTTACTGTCCGCCACACCAGATATCGCCACCAACAGTAAAAACAGCAATTCCCGGGAATGGGACTAAAGGAGACGGTTATGGAATCCGACCCGCTGGGCTTGCTGGGGAGCTCGAGAGTGCCAGGGAAATCGTTCCCACTGTCTTCACCATGGCAATTTCCCCCTCTCAGCCAATCAGTAGCGGGCACGACCCTGAGATGTCCGTGAGCGCCCCGAGCACCCAGCATGCACCACTTAGATGCCGCAGCGGGCAGTCCTAACACCTGTCAGTCAGGAGGAGGTGTTCTAATAATAACTCACGCACATACACCGACACACGCAAACGCACATACACACACACACGTACTCACGCACAAACACACTCATTCAGCAGCTTCCTTGAAGGGCTCTCAGGGGGATTTCAGTGGCCTTTCGATGTATCTCTCGCTTGCAGGCTACTGTGACAGATGGCTCCAGGATACACACACTGCTGAACAAAGCCTTCAAATGTTAACAGGCCTGCGTCACCAAACCATCTTTGAAAAGTCAGAAAACAACAGAGATTGACAGAGAGACAGGTGTGTGATTGACGTATGAGTGAACTTGAGTGGGTATTGTGTATTTTTACTCACGGATGCTACAGAAGCAACACTGTTCCCCTCCCGGGCCACAGTGCACTTTGGTGAGCATGTTTTGGACTTAAAATGTGTGTGAATACTCTCTGAAGCAACTCTAGAGAAAGGTAAAACAATAATAAAAACAATAAAGAAGTACTGTTCATCTGTGTTCAGCTGACTTTCTATATAAATACATCTGCTTGTTGAGGCAGAGAAGCAATAAAAGCTCCAGGTAAAAGTATATACCGCTTTGGCTCTTATAACTATCCACAGTAGTGAAACAGCTCTGAGTTATGGCCTTTCCACCGTTGCATGGCCACTAAATTAGCAAAGGTGTGACTTCCGCGACATCTACGGCTATCTGCTCCTTTTAACGGCTCGTCAAGTTCGGTGCATTTTAACGGCTTAATCTATAGCCAGATTCGACTAGACGGAGATGCATCAGCCACATGCCTGCATGCTATGGAAACACAGCACACGGCAATTATAAACAACAGCCCATAACAGTCAACTGGGGCCTCCCACGCATACAGGTTGGCAGAGAGACAAAGAGGAGGGCAGAGAAGGTAAGGAAGAGGGAGAACTGGAGGGAGGAGGGAGAGAGAAGATGAAAGAATGGGACAAATATCTGAATACAAATGAAAAAAAAGTGAAAAGTGAATTTAAGAGAGAAAAGATGACAGTTTAAAGGGCCACAGCGACAGAAAGACAGATAGACGGAGAGGCAAGTGCTGTATGCATCACTTGATCTATTGTTGCTCGCTGAAGCTAATATGTTGTTCAAGCGTATCGTTATTCAACAGAGGTAAAAAAAAAGAAAAACTTGTATCTCCCAAATGTGTCTCAACTTTTCAGCAGCTAAGAAAATAGACCACCGTGCATTTCTGAGTTCAGGAATAATGCAAGGATGAGTGGGAGGACAGATCGTATCTTCACAATGTGTTTTGGCTGAGTAAAAAGCAGCACATCATGTTTCCACGGCGCTGCTCAAACACCTATTACCCCTCTGTAATGCAAAATCAAAAAGGAGACGTGATTTATGTGTGTGTGTGTGTGTGTGTGTGTGTGTGTGTGTGTCGATGTCTGGGAGAAATTTGTTCTGTGTATGTGTGTGTAACAGAGAGAGAGAGAGAGAGAGATGCAGGACAGGATGAGACTATTTCTGTTTGAATGTGTGCAGATGGATGAAGAGATGAACTTTGTCAACTACAGAGAAACAAATATGGCTTCCAAAATAAAAATGGCAAGAGATAGTGAGTGACTGGATGGAACTGAAGACGTGGCGTCAGGCGTCTTTTGCTCTCTGCCCCTCTTTCTTTCTTTCTTTCTTTCTTTCTTTCTTTCTTTCTTTCTTTCTTTGTTAATCCCTTTGTCACTGTGGTGTTAGACAGTGAGAGTTAATAGGGCTTTTAAAGAACTGAGAGACTTCTGAGGCAGAGAGAGGCAGATGGGGATGGTGAGAGGGAGGGGAAGAGAAGGGGGGGGGGTGACAGATAGATATGTTGGTAGGAAAACAGATGGATTGACAGACTGGAAGGCTGACAGGAAGACAGGTACGTGGAGAGACAGGCAGGCAGACAGGCAGACTTGCACCGGGACAGAAAAGGACAGGAAGACTGAGAAGGATGAAGTTGGCAACAAACGTACATGTTTCCTGAGTCCTGATTTCGTCAACCAATCAAAACAAGCCAATCAGCAGATCTTCAACGCCACTGGGCGATGACAGTGATAGGGCGGGTCTTCTCCCTCTGTCTCTGTGTCTCCAGTTTTACAATGTCATTATTTGTATAGGATTCCCCCTCCCAAGCCTTGTGGTCTGGGGACCAAAGGGACCAAAACATGGCCCATAAATCAACACAGCGGAGAGGCACGATGGATATTTACCCATAAATCATTGCGGCGGAGCCACCTACAATCAGACTAATGGGGCTGGAAGACGTGCTGTCATCCAAGCCATGATGTCACCAAGTCCTAGCCTGTGGGTGTTGATGTTGGTGGTGGGTCTGTGTGTGTGTGTGTGTGTGTGCGTGTGTGTGTGGTGGGACGCCTGCATATGTGGTTATGGGTCTCTAGCTATGTGTATGCGTTTGTGTGTGTGTGTGTGTGTGTGTGGGGTGGGGGGTGTCTGAGTATGTGGTGGTAGGTCTACGACTGTGTTTGTGTAAGTGTCTGTGGCGAGTGTGTGTGTGGTGTGTGTGGGAGGCGGGATGTCTGTTTATACGGGCTTGTGTGTATTGGGGCGGCCGACACGTGTGTGTGTGCGTGTGTGTGTGTGTGTGTGTGTGTGTGTGTGTGTGCGTGTCTCTCAGTGTATACTTTCATATGTCTCTGCGTTTATGTACATTTTACATTGGTCTCTGCACACTCACATAAACACACACAGGCACACACACACACACAAACACAAACACACACACACACACAGACACACGTCGGTCTTGTGGTTAGTACTGGCTTACAATGGGTGTGGGATTCCATAGAGAAAATCTAAACAAGCCGAGCGGTTAGCGCGGGCCTGCCACGTTTCCACACAATGGCGCTCATTGACATAAATAACTGGGGACTCTGTGAAATGGGACACCCGTTAACTTCTGCACAGATAATTGCCCATTAGATCTTGGAAGAGCAGCGGATTGAGAAATAACTCAACTCTGACGCTAAATGCAACTTGTAATAATAAAAAAGTCACATTGTGAAAGGGGCCTGGAATCCGTTAAGATGGGTTGGCGTTCGCTATCATCCAGCCGAGCCCTTGGCCCGCCAACAAAGAAAACTATTGCTTGTAGGAATTCTGTCGTCTCTGCCTCGGTCTTTAGCCTCGCTTTGAACACAGGAGAGGGTGATGATCACGATGACAACGGAGAGAAAGAAGACAATGAAGAGAGATAACTACAAATTAGAGCGAAAAGGAGACGAAGAAAGAGGAGTAAGTTATCGTGGAAGAAATGGTGGAGAAAATAGTAGAAGAAGAAATAGAAGCAGAGAGAGAAAAGCAAGATTCAAAAGTTACTTCAGAAAATGAGGAAAAATGAGGAAAGTGGAAATGAGGGAAAATAAGAACAAGATGAAAAGTACAAAGTTGAATCCTGCTCATGATGATATACCGATAATAAAAAAGTCCTTCTCTCTTTTTTCTCTTCCTTCACTTTCACTTTTTTTTGCCTCTAACTTCAGTGATTTAGAAATCAAATTGCTGTAAATTGCTGAGCGTCAGCTAAAAGCCCAAAATGTAAATGTAAATAATTATGATGCCCATCCACCCACTGTTGATGTCACTCATGACGAACACAGGTTTACTTATAAATACCCTTCATCCAAACCTCCTCCTTTGATGAGTCAGTGCACACGGCTCTGCCTCAGCTCAAGACTTGACGGTAAACCAGAGTGGCCTTGTCAGCGCTTCCCTCCCAGTCACTGTCACCTACCACACGTCTGATCGCTGAGGGCACGATCCAGACTAACATAACTCATTCATGAAATCGAAAGCCTTCTGCCTCCCGCACACGATGATGACGATGATGAACATATGAGTATACCGAAAATTGTGGGGTTAAAAATAAAACCAAAGGCAGTGACGCGTCCAACGAGGAGGCTGATTTTGGCGAAACGTTTTATTTAATCATAGCGGTCCCACATCAAACACGTCTTACTCCGAGACGCTGCTAGATCCCGTGGACGTTTGCTGGAACAACAACAACTCTGGTACTCAATGATCTGCTGCTGTGAGTCCTGGATGTGATACAGCGATGCATATAGATGGACTACAACACACACACACACACCGTCTTTGTTTCTCACAGATAGACACACACACTCCACCTCCACATGCCAATGGCCACGGCTCTATTTATTTTCCCTCATTAGTTTTAAATTGCCCATCCAGACGTTACTGTGGCCCCTGGTTTTAATCACTGGAGAGAGCTCGGCGCTGGCTGCCTCCTCTTTGAAGTCCCCGCTCAGTCAGTCAACCAGCCAAGCAGCCAGGCTTCCCTCGCCACTACTCTACCTCGCTTTACTATCACTCTGATGGGACGGGGTGATGCATCTATCCAAATATCCTAATAAATAAAGCAGGCTTCTAGCGGTGGGGGTTAGGAGCCTCGTTCAAAGGTGCCTTGATGGTTGTAGTTGAACGTTACTTGTTCAACCATGCATGGATTTGAACTACCAAGGTTTCTAAGGACGGTTATGAAACGTTTGCATTTGATTCGATCTGCAGAGTTCGGTCACGGACGAGGGAGAGCGAGAGAGAAGAGCGCCAGCCACGAGGATGATGCATGTACCGTGACGAGGTGGGGGGGGGGGGTCTGGTCGGGCCCTGCGCCGCGTAGGTGAAGAAGAACAGCCCGGCGGCCTTGATTCCCGTCAATTGATCGGATCATTAGGCGTAACATTTGGCCCCGGGGGATTTATGTACGTACGTGTGTGATTTTGCCTGTTGATTTATGAGTGGTTAGACCGCGTGGGGGCGTGTGTGTGATCAGACCCAGGATCTGTGGCTGTGGAGTTGGCTGCCAATGGAGGGGCAACTAGACAGAGCAGCATGCAGTTTGGACTGTAAGAAATATACTAATGTTACAATTTAAAACCTTATTTACTCAAAAACAACTCTGCTGGCAAAGTGTGTGTGTGTGTGTGTGTGTGTGTTGGGTCTAATGAAATACAATTGTTTTAAAACATCTTCCAAACTATATAAAACATTTTAAAGTTGTTCTAGCGTCACTTTGTGTTTAGGAGTCTAATCAGGACTGTAAAGTACCAGGGGCTTAGTCCAGATGCAGTGACATAACTCTGGTCAGGAGGTCCAGGGGCCTCCAGGGGGCCCCCCCCCTTGCTGAGAGAAAAAAAAAATGACCTTCATGAAGAAGGTGATCATTATGAATACTACAGTGGCTCAACTGGAGTGAATGGAAGTGGCAATTATCCATGTTATGCCATTGGTCAGTTTCTATTCACAGTAAAACAGCAGTGAACAAATTGGTTCACCATACATACGTGCATGTAATGATAGGTAATCACAGGTCATCGAGTTAAATGAAAACGTTCCTGGTAGAAAGTATATGGGTCTACTTGAATGAAGCTAGAAATAGAGTCCCATTCTGAGCACATGAGCAGTTCAAACTCAGAACGGTTTTGATATCAGGGGTGGTTCTTTGTGGCCCCACACTCATCTTGTGTCATGAGTGTAGATTTGTCTGGGTATATTATTGAAGACCAGTGTTGTCCCTACCATTTGTTTCAGCGGCTCCAGGGTAACAAACGGTTAAACTCGTTCGCCTTATTGAGTTTGAGTTTGTCCACAGCAACAGAGAGACAACAACAGAGGAGCATCGTGTTTCGTCTTTCAATGGGAAATTAAGTTACGTCACCACAAAAGCTGGTATTGTAGTAATGTTAGCTAGCCTAGTCTTTGTAACATGTATCATTCTGTTAGCTGATTTAAATAGGTCCTGGGACTGAAGATGCTAGAAATCAATTTATCAGTCGCTGATCGGCTCTGATCGGCTCTGGCCACGCCCACTTCCAGGTTTTTCTCAACAGAAATACAGATAGAAATCATTTTCCCTAATTGAACAGACTCACATGGGGACACCTGTCATACACACAGGATCATATATGTGTGTATGAGCCTCACATACATGTTCATACCTGCACACACTCACACACACACATGCAGTCTGTGCTGTAACAGCTGAGGCTTAACGGCGCTACATGACCGACCCATCAGCGACCAAAGGAGTAACCACATTCTCCAACATGGCCGGTCCTTCCAACGGCAGTATGGCGACTATGTTATTACAAGCAACCACACGTGTATCCACTAACAACGGTCAGGAGGTCAAAGGGAAAGATTTCAACGATTTCTGCATCACCTGAACCAACGAGGAGGTTTGTGGCTGTTAGACTGTTCTGGAATCAGGTTGTCATGTTCAGATGAGATCTAAATATGAGGTTAATCTTCTTGATAGCTGACAGATAACAGCAGAACTCGTTGTCCTACCGCGTTCCCGGTCATGGATCAAGAATTGTGTATTAAGACGTCCAAACCTCTTTTTTCTGTCCAGACGACCACAGAACAAGACATTCACAGGAAAGACTTTCTGAGGTTAGGACTCATTTGCCTGTTAGAGGTGGGCTATGGTGGGTACCAAGGATGTGGCTGCTCCAAGCTGAGTGTGTGTGTGTGTGTGTGTGTGTAGTGTGTGTGTGTGTGTCTGCGTGCATGTGAGTGTTCTCTCTTGCTGTATGTTTGAAAACAGGATGTGGTGGTAGAATATTTCCATGAAACATCCACTGATTTGCACATCAGCTAATAAAGACTAAAAATAGTGTGTGTGTGTGTGTGTGTGTGTGTGTGCGCACATGTGTGTGTGTGTGTGTGTGTGTATGAGACATGAGAGAGATTATGTGCTCACTCACATTATAGCTTCTGTGCATGTATGATTGCACGTGCATTCAAGCGCGCTTACATCTATGTGTGTGTGTGTGTGTGTGTGTGTGTGTGTGTGTGTGTGTGTGTGTGACTGCGGGGAGGGCCGGGCCACAGGCGTGTCTCCACAGAGAGCCCGACGACGTGAGCCGCAGCATGAGAGTGATAATGAGAATAATAACCATCCGATACCAATGACATCAGAGTCTGAACGGCTCTGAGCCCGGCTGACCGGCGGCCTGAACACACACTATTAGCGAGGATAACACTTCATTCTGGCGGCTCGCTGGACTCGTGCCTCCATTCATTACAAGGGGGAAGGCTCGTAATTTACAGAAAAGCCCCGGTGACTAATGGGAACCTACAGTTAAAACAGTCTGAGAACTAGCAAACATGTATTTCAATTAAGCTCCATGTCATCACCACGTTGTTTCAAGATAGCAGAGAGGGATTGTTCGTATTGTTGGACCAATATCCGAGTCTTTACTGATCTGGGTGCCGCGGTGGGCCCGGGAGCCAGCGGGTATACGGTCATATTTCCTGCGATACTACTGGGTGGTACGGCGCTGCACCACAGAGTGTGTGTGCTCTCTCCTGATCCCCCCAAAGTGATTTATTCCATTTTAATACGGCGCTGTTTGCTTTGGAGTATGATATGTATTTGGTCATGAGACATTAATAGAGTAGAAAACAACATGTTGAAAAATGAGCTTGCTGACGTGCGTTACGCGTGTGTGTGTGTACGTGTGTGTGTGTGTGTGTGTGCTCCGCGAGCGTCTTGAGGCCCATGCTGTCACTCAGCCCAGCTTGCAGGGTGGTCCAAACACTGAGCCCTCTTTACTCGGTCACACACACACACGCACATACACACAAACAAACAAACACTCACTGGTGTACATGTAATGACATACATAACAAAGTATACATAAATATATGGCCATATATATGACCATAATGAAGCAATCAAATAACCTCAGCGCTTCCCCTCTTCCTGTCCCAGACCGAACACCAAAATACACCTCCGCACACTGCAACACACAGCGGCAGGGGATGGAGAGTCCAGGGGAATCGTCCTACACAGCAAACCCTTTCATGGCTTCGCATTTGGCATGGCCGAACGCTTTCACTGGTAGGATGCTGCAGTCTGACAGCACAGCTTCTCAGCCGGTGACTAACGGTGCCCGTTTGGCAGCTTTCTGGTAAGTCAGCCAGGTTAGCAGAGTCCTGACGCAGAGCAGTTCGGAGGGGGGAAGCGAGCTGGGGCCCATCCCGCTGGAGTTAAACCAGGCTGATCACGCTGCACCAGCTTTGAATCGTTCCAAGCAGCGCAGCCTCTTGATTGACTTACGTTCATCACAATAAAGCTTCCTGCCATTACAGGAAGTTACTGAGCTCTTATCAACACTGAGGTTGTGTTAGTCGATGTGTTAATGGGAGCAGGAAGATCTTGATTTGGAGATGCTCTTACGAAGCTTGGCCTTGGTCCATCGAGCCGTCCACCCACCATGTGATGAGCCGTGTGTTTGTTGATGGAGATATTTCAGACATCTTGGTCCTGAGAGGAGTGCAGCACCGAGCTCAAAACCTACTTAACAAGGTTACCAGACCTTAAATCCTGATCTCCGTTAGCTCTACCGCTCACCACTACAAAGACACAGAGCTCCATGATTACTTACAGAATCACCGCACGAGAAAAGAAATGACGGAAAAATGAAAGGGCGAAGGAAAAAAAGCGGTCTTTTTTGAGCATGTGTGCGTAATTGCTGCTAAAGCACCTCAGAGAACGAGTCGTCTGGAGGCACTTGGAGCGCCAAGTCGTGCCAAAGTGATGCAGGAGACGAAAGTTGACGGTTTGGTGTTTGTTGATGCGTCGAGAACCGAGCCTTCCTGAAAGTCATCACCACCCCGAACAATAATTCAGTTTAATCTGAGTAGATTTTAAACTCATTTAAACTCAAGCGTCCTTTCGCGGGCACCGCACCACGGCTTGATTTTCCATATCGGCTCTTCCAAAAGACGACAAGCCACAAAGCGAAGCTCACAAGTGATTTATTTGGGCCATTAGCGCGGCCATGTTTCTGGATTAGCTCCACTCTTGTCTTCCAGGTGAGGGGGAAATGAGTCGTTAATATTTGCGCTACGCTACAGCTCTCCTGCAGCATCACAGCTCGCACAGCAGGAAGCGCAGGTCTCCCTCCCCCTTCCCCGCTATTAGACATTCTCTGAACAAATACTGCAAATGAGCCCCGCTTCCCCCCCAGAACGGTAATAAGCTGTAATTGCCTGTAATCTGAATACATTAGCCCGAAAGAGGAGCCTGTTGCGTTTGTGTGCAATCATGGCGGCGCTGGAGGACTCGAATACGACGGCGAGAAGGACATGAGGACGTCTGACTCACGACCTCTCGCAGCACGAGGTGCGACTGAGACCATGTTGGTGCTGAAATGTACAATCCAATCACACATAGTGTCAGCACGCCAGAGTGTGTTTGAGTGGACTCTTAGCGCATGACGTCAGTGCCCCGGCAGAAACCTCGTATCTACAACTTTGGCATAGTTTTTTTTTTTTTTTTACTGGATATTATCTGCCATGTGTGGAAAAATGATTTAGACCGCAGGAACAAGACAGCAGTATTGTAAAATCTCACAAATACAATGGGCATGAAATGGGAGAATGGATCCTGAAATTGTGACTTTTTGGAGAGGAGCGGTTTCTGATGATCTGAGGCTGGCCGCCAGAGTTGACATGGCATCGACCACAGCTGATCGATGGGAGACAACATCGCTCGCAGTCCTCAGGGAGAATTGACTCGCTTCTTAGCTGTCTTTCAAACATTTTTCTTTCGACATGTTTTTTGTTTTGTTTTTACAATAGCCCGTCGCCATGTCCTCTGATGCCGCTGGCGACTGGCTGCGCTCCCCTCACCAGGACGTCAGTCTGTGGGGTTGGCGTGCTCTCTCTCTTCGCTCTCTCTCTTTTCCTCTCATTTATTTTCTCGTTTGTACCCAGCTCTCTCTCTCTCTCTCTCTCTCTCTCTCTGACTCTGACTCTCTGAGAGTTGGAGGCGCCATTGTGTGTTTGCAGTTTGTTTACGAGGAACACTGATTCACCCGGTGCGGTTTGGCTCGCTCGTACAAGGAGGGGAAGAAATATGAATGAATGTACAACACCCCAACCCACCACTACCACCCTCCATTCCCAAATCCTCCCATCATCTTTCCTCCTCGCTCCATGTTCCTCAGCCACCTATAGTCCCACTTTTCCACTGGTGTGTGTGTGTGTGTGTGTGTCTCAGTGAGAGTGTATTTGTGCAGAGCCAGAAGGGCGGCCAAGACAGGCCAGAGGCTCATTTTTGTGGCCGGGCCAGTGTGTATCCCGACGGCTAGCAGGCGTCTCGGGGGCCAGCTCCCCCCCTTCCAGCTCCATTCCCTCACCCTAGGGCCTCTCCAGAGAAGTCCCAGCAAACCAGCCACCGCTTAGTCATTTCTAGATCCTCCAGGACAAAAACCAGTGCTTGGTTTCAGGCATTTATTAAAAATGACAGGCTGAGTTTGTGAGACCTGTCGGGGGATGATGAGGAGGAGGAGGAGGGGAAAAAAAAAAAAGACATGCATCCAAAACTGGAAAGAACATCGGGAGCGGGTTTCACGGCTGGGTTGGCAATGGGAAGTCTTGGACAAACTTGTAATGGTATCTCTCCAAGAATGTCAAGGTTCAAAATGTCTGCCCGCCTGCCTCGCCTCGCCGGCCGCTGATGGGCATGTTCTCCGTCTCCCGTGTGCAGAACCTGCGGTTGCCATAGAGACGCGCAATATTGCCTATATTCTGGCTTATAAAAGAGATAGAAAGAGTAAACTAGCTGCAACTCAAACTGAACTGAGGACAGACGTCTAAATTTACCCAGTGGAGAAAACATCTAAAGACTATTATATCAAGCGTTAATACAGACGATGCTTTTGACGATCCTTGTGATCAACTGATGCTCTTGAAGTTAAGTGTCGATGGGAGACTTGAGCTGCTGCCTTTGGCCTCAAAGGTTCACGTGGCAAACAGATAAAACGGCACATGGATTTGAGAAAGTTCAGGAGTTCAGGGCATCAGTGAAGGGAAGGGGGAGGGGGGGGGGGTATTTGATTTCTTGCTGACACAAGAGGAAAAAGTTGGGGGTTGATGAGAGAGAGAGAGGGAGAGGGAGAGAGAGAGAGGGGGACAGGACATGGAGACAGCAGCATCCTCTGCTTCACACCTCCTCTTTCCCACGGTATTTGGTTTGTTTACCAGCAGGAGTCGGTGACAAGTCGACTCCTGGCGTCCTGGCTCCGACCGGCGGCAGGTAGGAGGGAACCTGAAGGACCTCGCTACCGCGTACAGACCCACACAGACCAGCGGGACCAACAGTCTGGGTTTTCCATGTCATAACACACCCCTGCCCGACCCCCCGGGCCGACGCCAAGCCTCTCTCTTTCCTCTCTGCTGTCTCATTCTCCACCCCCCATCCCTCCCCCCCTCCTCCTCACCCCATCTCCCTTTTCGCCATCTCTTCATCTCTCCGGGGGGCTACAGTAGCCGTGAAGCAGTGCGCCCCACACCGGGGGGGTCTCTTTTTCTCTGCCTCTCGTCTAATCGTTTCTCCAGTTTGTGCGGTTTTGGCGTCAGTATCCGGATGCTGATACCCAAGACAGAGAACCTGACCCCTGCTGACTCCACACTACCTCCCACTCCCCAGAAACGACCCCCCACCCCCACCCGACTCCCACCTCCATTTCCCAACAACCCTCTTATCCCGGCGTTTCCCCTCCTTCTCCCTTCGAGACCCTCTTTGTCCACCCCGAGGCCTCTAGTTTACAGTGTTTGTGTGTCCTGAGATATCCGTGAACGGCTGGCTATTCTGGGCATGTGGAACATGGCATCAATGCCGGGATACCTCGCTCTTTGGCATCCACGCCATTACCCCTATCTGCACCCCCCCCACCCCCATACACGCCGGCCAACTCAGCCCCTGCAGGACCGTTCATGCAAGCAGGCTCCAGGGTCTTACCTAACAGCAGTCACAAAGTCTGCAGAAAGTTTGCTTGGTCACAAAAGGCTGGAGACGTGATACCAGCAGGCTGATAAGTGTGGCTTGTTATGTTTGTCCGCAAATAAACAACAGGAAAGAACAATCTAGCGACGGGAGTTTGGGACATGCTCGCTCTCTATCCCAGGACAGAGTGTATTTGATGTATTTGATGCATGTGAGTGCATGAATGGCTGACTGAGAGTGTGTTAGTGTGTTAAGGTCTCTAACTCCACCTCAGAGCCAGAGAGAGAAGACAGAGCGAGAGAGAGAAAATAAAAGAGAGAAAGAGAAAGAAAAAAGAGCCACACACACACACACACACACACACACACAGAGAGAGAGAGGAAGAGAGGGAGTAGGAGCGAGCGAGGGGCCTCGGAGATTCCATATTCTCCATAACATGCATTCCCATCCCAGGCATTTGAGAGAAGAAATACCACAGTCTCCGCAGCTCTACAGCTCTCGTAAATAATCCGGGTCCGGGCGCCACCTCAGAATCCCCAGCCTGGTCCCCGGCCTGGTGGGTGCCATGTCCGCTCTGGGGGTGGGGAGGGGGGGGGGGGGGTTGTTGAGGGAAAAGAGAGCGAGGCGAGGAAAGGGGTGGATGGGGAGGAGAGAGAGAAACAGAGGGGGGAGGGGGGTTCGTAGCTTGCTCTTGCATCATCGTCAGAGTACTGCTGAACGCCTCGGTGTGGGGGCGAGAGGGGAGGGCGTGGCAAAGTACCCACAAACCCCGTCAACATGTTTGGCACTGCCACGCTGATTTGATGGCCTTTTCCAGGCTGTGAAATATGATTTTAAGGCATCCCCCATCTCCTTGGTGATGTTTCCATATGATCTGCTCAGTTCTGGTAATAAATCCTCATATTGAATCAATTATGAATCCTTAAGTTCATTCCCACACACCTCCCCAAAACGTCCTCGCCTTGTTACCCATGAGGCTCTAAAACTGACCCCAACCTCAACACAGGTGAGCACCATGTTGTGGTCTGTGTGTTTGTGAGTGCATTTCTGTTTATGTTTGTGTGTGAGACTCCTAGCAAAGAGGTTCAAGACTCCAATAACACTGTCTCTCCTCATCAACACCTTGAATTTCAGACCAATGAAATGTGAGACATTAATTATAACAAATGGGATTTTTTTTCCCCATTATGCAGGATGGAAACTCTTTCCATCTTTGGTCCACGACGTTAAAAAATGTGTTTATGGGCGAGACAGTGTGAAAGGCAGGCCCTGGGATTAAAACAGACCTGGTCAATGGAGAGAGACAGAGTAAAGACAGCATGAGTAAGATGGAGAGATAGACAGAGAGACAGAGATATGACAGATTGGTGACAGAGAGAGAGAGAGAGAGAGAGAGAGAGAGAGAGAGAGACTGAGGTATGACAGACTGGTGACAGAGAGAGAGACATACGGTGCACAAACAAACTGCTCTAAGACTCTCGCCGATGTGCAGCACACTTGCACTCAGTAACACCAGCAGGCACACTGTCGCCACACACACACACACACACACACACACACACACACACACACACACACACACACTACAGTCTCCCCCTACATGTCTGTGTGGAGTGTGGCTGCTGGAATGGGTCTGCAATGACAACTGTGCATAACCGCTCTGCATTCCTCAAGGCTTGCAGCAGCAATCACAACCAAACGCCACACAAATACATGTGACGGGGGGGGGGGGGGCTCCAGGCTGCAAGCAGGGAGGCCAAACTCAACCCGCCAATATGAGCGTGGTGGCCAGGCGTCCCGGTTTCCACCACATGGGTAGGGGCAAGATCCATAAGAGTAGCATGGACATTACCTACAAACTACTGTATAAATCTATATACTCCCAGTTGTACACCTGGACTGTGCAAGTACTTGTAGGGTACAAGTCACCTGCTTCTCTTTGTGCCAGCACAAGTACAAAAAGAAACAAGATGCTAAGAATTGTCTTACTGATGACTGATAAAAATACACAGTCTGGATGGGAATTTATGAGAACGAACCAGCAAATTCTGTGTGTCTCTATAAAAGGTGCATGTCCAGATCAGGTATGTTTAAGACAGTTGTCCATACCAATCAATAGGATGTGGAAACACTGATCATCTTTTGGAGGCTCAAAAATGATCAGGGATTGCACTGAACAAGAAATAGATCTAGTCTGAAAGGAAATGAAGCAAGGGCTATCTGAGGAGGCACATCCTGTAGTTATCGTCATTCTTGCATGTTGCCATTCTACAAAATAAAGAAATGTACATCAGCATCATCACAGACTGTCACAAAGTCCCATGGCTGCGTAATGTAATGGTCCAAAAGGCACCATGAGAAAGATACAGACAATGAAGCACAGCATGACGCCAAGCAAGTGGAATTTGGGCCCCAGGCTGGGTTAGCAAGTAGGAAAACCGCTGTTCAACCAGAGGACTGGGATTCAAGCCCCCATGGTGCCAAGTACCTGCCCTGCTGGAGAGTCCTTAAGCAAGACACTGAATCGTACTAACTCCAGGGGATGAATCTGCACTGTGAACAGAGGCAAGCAAAAGAAAGAGAGAGTATCATTATTATTTTTCACTGTGCAGGATACAAGACAGCTAAGTCCACGCCGGCCAAAAGCAAACGTCTTCGACCCAACAGGTGGCAGGCAGAAGGGGCAGATTGAGCTGCAGTCCAGGCAGCTGTCCTCAGTTCCTCTTGGCCCCTAAGACCCGGGAAGGGGTTCCTGGGAAGGGTGGTAGGTGAAGGCCCTGGCTGACTGGCACTGCTACTGTCTGTTGGACTGGCACCTGGCTTCTCAGATTCCACGCCGGGCAAGAGGAAGACACAGCCACGATTATCCATTCATACTGGCATGATGCTGGCACTTGTGTGGCAGTAGAGGCATGAATGGAAGGAGACAACTGAAGGGAGTAGCCCTCTGGCAGCCTCCAAGGTAGAAGTAAGACGATTACCACTTTGCTGCTCAGGCCTACGGTCTCCAATGTACGCAGCCGTTGGTGAGTAAGTTGCACTTCAATTGC
The DNA here is from genome assembly GCA_034670405.1 of Hoplostethus atlanticus. Lineage (NCBI taxonomy): Eukaryota > Metazoa > Chordata > Actinopteri > Trachichthyiformes > Trachichthyidae > Hoplostethus > Hoplostethus atlanticus. Next base: position 3,030,972 of record JAXDDX010000047.1, read on the forward strand.
ACAAAGTTCCCTGAAATCACTAGTGAACAATTGGACTGAATTAAAGAACAGTTCCTCCACCCAGCCCCCAAGTGGAGCTCAATGAAGAGACGTCCTTTCCAGAAGATAACCCTAATCCCACACAATTCTCTCCACTCAGAGGTAAGCCTTCTGCAAACAACTCCATCTTCACTTCTTCTGTTATCTGCTCCGGTATATTTGAAAGGATTTCGGTGAGTGCAACCGCCTCCCCTTGTCATCCTGTCGTATACCCAGGAATATGTATTAGTCCTTCTGAGCAGACTACTTGAATCGTTTCAAATCAAATCCTGCAAACTACTCAGCAGGACACTTTCGATATTAAACCAATACTGAACCAAATGTGCCTCGCCGTCCAAACAAGCATCGGAATAATTCCATGTCTCCACGCTCCGGGTTGTTTTTCGGTGGAAGGCATGCTGAGAGGAGAGGAGTCAGACAGACATAGACTCTGCCACTCAACAGCCCTGAGATTGTTTCAAAAAGGAAATGAAAAATCTCAGGCTTTCCTCATTGCATTCCACCTCAAGTAGGCGAGTGGTTTCTCTGTATGAGGAGAGAGGCTGAATATTAATGTGTGTGCACGAGAGCACGGGGAACACATTTTGGTGTTTACTTTTGATTTTGTGTGTGTGTGTGTGTGTGTGCGTGCCACCACACCAGCACTGCAGTGTGGCAGTGCAGTGGCAGTGCTGTGGCTGGTCACAGCAGTTTGTCAGCCTCTAGTGGTCATCTATGGCACTGTCAGCTCACTACAACAAAACAACTGACACAATATACAGCACTGCCTCTTAGCAATAAAAGTACTGGGCTAGAGCGGTTCGACCCGTACTGTACCGGCGATAACGTGGCAAAGTTCAACATGTGCACATCTTTTATCGACTGTTTGGCGAGAGCGTGTTATCGATTAGCGCGATGCTGACGGAGGTGCGTGTGATCTGAGCAAAAACCCCCGAGTTTCTATTGTCATCCGCATTGATTCATACACCAACTTCCATTCATCGAGCCATTCATCTTTCACACTTGTCCCTCCTTCTGTTTCATACTTCTGTGTCACTGTCCCCCGATGGATCGGTGTCTCGAAGTTCCATCTGTCAGCACCGTCCAGGGGGGGCGACAGAGCGGATGAGGCCCAGGGGAGAGACATCAAACGTGGGATGCTGGCCTTGGTCTCCCGCCCCCCCCCGCTTCCCTCCCCTCGCCTCACCCGCCCATCCCCTCTCTATTTGAGCTGCTGGCCCCTCCATCTGTCCGCGCATGATTTGGAGCCCGGCTGTGGCGGGAGAGAAAGCGAGAGCGGCTCACCCACCAATGACAAATGACAATCTCAGAATAAACATGTGAAGTGAGGGAGGGAGGGGGGGGAGGGGAGGGGAGAAAAAAGGGCTGAATCACTCTTTCATCATCCATCAGCCTCTGTCAGTCTACTCATTAACCTCTGGTCTCTCCCCTCGCTCCGTTCTGGTGCCTGTCACTCATTTTTCTTTCTTTTCACTGATTCTCCCCCTTTTCATAATGTAGACTATAATGTAGACAATGAGGTCCATTTGTCCTTTCGCAAATGGATGGAAGATGTCATTTTTTATGGCGTTGGGATCTTATTTCACTGCGTGTCACTTGCACTGCACTCCACTTTGCTCACAAATGGACAACTTCATTCAGACGGCGAATTGCTCGGTCACACGTTTTGCGGCTTCTTACATGCAACTCAAACCACGCTATGTGTGTACGACCGCGTGTAGATGGCGGGTGTGTGTTAATGCCGGACACGCAGCGCAAACCGTGAGTGCATACCGACGGCGTGCCAAGCTCATTCCTCTCCAAACTCTCCTCTACTCTAGCTCTCAGCACCAGTTAAAACCAGCAGCCAACACGCCGAGCCCCCCTTGATCCCAGTACCGGCTCGACCAAACACAAATATGACAGATGCACTCCTCTGCTGCAGCGCCGGCATGCAGGGCATCTCCTCCGCCACCAAAGGCATATTCCTTTTATAACTGGCGGGGGGATTAGGGCCCAGTGGAGGAGGCTTGCATGTGCGCTGGCCTTAGGAGGCTCGCAGATAAAAAAGCATCTCAAATTGAATCAATAACCTCCAGCCGCCAGCTAATCCCGGCTAGCCCCCACAGACACCACCGCAACCGCCACAGCAGCCCCCACACAAACCACTACCCCCAAGCCCTAGTCCGGCCCCACCCCGACGAAGCCCCCAAAACCCCTTCATCTTTTTATAACTGCACCCCAGGGCCACGCAGGGGGGCTCAGGTGAGGGCTTTCAAGAGGCGTAGGGTGGGCCTGTAAATTCAGAGCGAAGGGGGACGAGGGGCCACACTCGCTCACCCAGGTAATCCGCCAGCAGACAGGCCAGCTTTGGGCCGCACGGCGACTGTCAGCCGGGGGAAGAGGGGACAGCTGACGTGGGCCGGGCCCAGCCACAGCACGCCAGACGGGATAAAGAGATATAAGCCCCCCCTCCCCTCCCTCCTCCCCCTCTGTGCTCCCCTCCCCTCCCCTCCCCCCAACCACAGACCCATGTCCATCCCAAAGCTCTTTCATCTTCTGACCCAGCGGGTGCTAAAGCAAACTTTCCACATTGGCCCCCCTAGGGTATGGGCAATGTGGAATTGTGGAGAGATCTGCTCTCTGCGCTCAGTGGCCCAAAGAGGGGGTGCCACACCCCTAGACTGATTGGTGGATTAAGAGACCAATGACAGCTTAGCAGCGTCAACAGGAGGTAGGAGGATCCATCCTATATGATGAGAGGATGAAGCTCACCTCCAGATCAAAGACCCCGCTAATGCTAAAGTGGGTTACATCGATACGTACTGGTATCAAATAGTACCAGTGAAGAGTACCAGTAGTACCAGTAGTACCAGTAGTACCAGTAGCTCCCTCAACTCCCTGGTGTGTGTTAGTGTTACACATTCACAGTTATAGATGTGTTAAAGCAACAAAATCAAGCCGTCGACCGCCACACGTCTTCTCTCCGGCTCACCCAAAATTCCTCCTCTCTCTCTCTCTCTCTCTCTCTCTCTCTCTCTCTCTCTCTCTCTCTCTCTCTCTCTCTCTCTCTCTCTCTCTCTCTCTCTCTCTCTCTCTCTCTCGCTCCTGTAAACGAATATCATTTTCAAACCCTTTAAATTTTGGTTTTGGGAGGGAAGATGCAAGCTGAGACGAGGATCAAGCCGCGGAGTGGTGGGGTTTCCAAGCTGTCAGGAAAACGGAGCAAATCCTATCCCCAGGCCACTGGCTCCACACAGGAATGTGGGGCGTCCACTTTTTATTGTGCTTTTTCTCCCCGATCCCCATCTCGCAAAATCAAATTTCCCCTTTCCCACTTGAGGATTCCCCCGTAGAGCCTCGGCGCAATGTCTTTAAACGCAAACTCAAGGCCACGTATAAAAAGTCCCAGCTTAAAAAGAGGGGGGGGCTTCGACCGTTAGATAACTGAAAGCTTCAAAGTGGAGAGACAGGCGGACAGTAAATCAGAGAGACAGTTCAAAGCGAGCCGCGGTGACGAGCCAGGCGGACGGACGGACGGAAACACAAGACATTCAAACCCAAAAGGAACGAGATCACGGAGGCAAGCAGACGAAACAAACATCACCTCGCTGAGACACAACAGACAAACAATAAGCTGCATCAACAAACTCACAAACTAGACAAAATACGAGGTCACACACACACACACACACACAGCTGCCGCTAGAGCCGGCCGGGCTGACGGAAAAGGCAGACAGACAAACAGAGAGAGAGAGAGAGAGAGAGAGAGATCCCCGTGTGAAAGACAAAGGAGGGTACAGTAGTGGGTAGCGGCAGCCAAGGGAGACTTCATTAGTGAGGTCAGTGCCCCAGGGTACTTAGTGTAACACTGGAGGCCTATGCAGCCGCCCCCCGGCCCTATGGTGAGGTGGATATTGCATCTTTGCGATAACATCTCCCTACATAGGAGGGGGCCCCAGCATCACAGCATAAAGACCCCTGTTTTTCGGCAAGTTTGAAATAAGGCTTTGTTCCCCCCAAGGCCTCGGTCCCCTTCACCCCCCCACCGCCACCACCTCCTACTCTTTCCTCTTGGGTGGGCCGGAGTCTTTCCAAAAAACTGAGCAACTTGTGTCTGGGGATAGACCCCCCTTCTACGCATACACACACACACACACACATACACACACACGCATGCAGGCACGTGCACACTTACACACACACACACACATAGACACACACACACACACACACACATCCTCCGCTCCCCCCTTCCCTCCCCAACAGTGGTGTCCCCTGGCTTTTGGCCACGTCTGTGCGGAGCGGTTGGTAAGAGAGGTGGAGATCCAGAGCTGCTGGGGGAACAGCTCCAGGAGGGGCCTTGGTGGGCCCATCTCACCCCAGGGAGAGTGGGGGGCCCAGAGAGAGGGGTGTGTGTGTGTGTGTGTGTGTATGTATGTGTATGTGTGTGTGTGCGCGAAGGCCTGAGGGAGCCTAGTCCTGGTCAAAGGTGCCTGGCTGCCTGGCCACTCCGGGGAGCTCCGGAGACAGGCATCCTTTACATGGAGACTCCCTCTGCACAGACGCTCCACAGTCAGTTACATACAGTCTACTGTAAAAGCCTCGCCACTCATCAATACCCATACTCACACACACACAGACACACATGCATAGAAACGCACACACACACACACACACACACACACACACACATTCAGACACACATAAACACACACATACATACAGACACACACACACACACACGGGCAAAGTAATCCCAACCTGTAAGAATCAGCACATTCATTTGACGAACACAACCTGAACACACACACCAGCGCTGCACTATCAGCTCTCCACGCACTAAGGAGTCAGAGCATAGCTGTGGCTACGAGAGTCGGAAAACAGCAGTGTTAGCTAATTCCCCTGGCCATTCCTGACATGTGAAGGGTTTGTCAAGGTCTTACGGTAGGATGGGCAGTATAAATATCCCTGTTGTGATGGTGAGCCGGGTTGCCAGGTAGGAAAGACACGCGTGCCCCCATTTATACCCACATCAGCTGGTGGCTTTATGGGACCCTTAAAACGGATCAATCATTTTCCACTCCCAGGTCTCTACACCTCTCATCCCCTCTCTCCACACTTTCTTTTTTGATTCAACAGTCGGTGTGTGTGTGTGTGTGAAGGGGGGAGGAGGCTGTCTGCGTGCATGCGTGTACACATTTGTGTACATGAGTATGCATGTGAGTGCACCTGTGTTGTGAGTGTGTGTGTGTGTGTGTGTATACCTTTCATGTGTGTGCACATATATGTACCGCCAATTGTGTATGTGCGTATGTCCACGGCTGTGTGTGCTTAGCAGCTCAGCCGACTACCAGCACCGGGCGCTTTTCATGTTCATTATCACTTGTTTTATAGTGGAATATTTAAGTCGGGGGGCCTTGGCACCGCCGCGGCTATAGTTAGAGAACAAAGGAGAGCGCTGGGGGTGTCGGGAGGGTGTGGCGTGCCGGAGTGCAGTGCAGAGCTTTTCAGTAAGTGTTGCGCCCCACACTTCATGGAAAGCCGGGGGGGCTGGCCAGGCCAGCCATGCAGGCAGACGGGGCTAAATTCAACTCATTCCTGTATTAATGGGAGCTTATGTGCCATTCCACCTCACTGAAGAGGGCATTAGCCCGGGCCAGACAGCCAGGATACACCTCAAAATATCTCCTCTCTCTGGCCTCCTCTGTCTCTTTTGCATTCTCTTTTTTTTTATGTTTCCAGCACATGTGTGGTTGGCGGGTAGTGGTTGGGCTAGGGCTTTCTGTGTGTGTGTGTGTGTGTGTGTGTATCTGGGTAGAAGGGAGGGTGGATGGGTGATACGTGTGGTGGGTGCCAGTAGGGGTCATATCGGAAAAGGTGTAGTCTTTCGGAGATAGCGGGAAGGGGAAACGGGGTTGAGGGCATCCAAGCAACGTCGGAGAAATAGAATGGGACCAGAATAATGTCTAGCTCTGGGAGGCAGGGGAACAGTATGTGATGACTACTGTTATTAGGGCCACAGTGCAAAGGTTGCAGGCTAATCTGTGCCACAAAACACATTTGATCATTTTATCTATGGTGCAGTTAACCGCACTGGAATGCCCCATAAAGTCAGGTACATAACACACTCCCCCATCATGGGAATGGTTCTGTACATGTGTGCCCAGTACGAAGGCCCGTCGAACTGCTGCATTGTGGGCTTTTGCAGGCTGGTGTACATCACAAGATGAATGTATCACACTTTATTACATTGCATGTTATTGGGAACAAATCGGATCCTGGGTCAGTGGAACGGTCTTTGTGCTGCCTGGTAGTAGGTTGTCAAGAACTGTGATGAAATCTATTGTTCCCATTTCAATTGCTCTGATTTGAATTGGTTTGTGTTGTTGGCCGCCTTTCTGCTTGGGAATGCTGTGTGTCCTGTCATCTTGGCACTGGCTGGCGTGTGTGTGTGTGTGTGTGTGTGTGTGTGTTCAAGAGACAGATGCATGCACAAGAAAAACATTCATTGAATGAAACAGAATTTGTGTGTGTATGTTCAAGCTTGCGTGAATCTGTGTGAATGTGTGTGTGTGTGCCTGTGTGTGTGTGTGTTTGGTGGAACAGACTGAGCGGTTATTAGCTGGCAGGGATAATTGGGCTCTATGTAGGTGGCATGACCTGGCTGTCTGCAGCAGGAAGGCCCAGAGCGCAGCGCGACCTCAACCGCTGACCTTACAAATGCAATACAGTGACCTTTGACCCCCCCACATTAAAGAGACAGTGTTGTCTTTCTGCAGTCAGCCAACCAATTAGAGCAATGGGACCGGGGAATCTTCTGTCTTTCAGCTGCAGATTGGATTGGTGGTGTATCCTGTTGTATTGTCGATAAACTGCTCAGAGAAATCTCATTGTGGCGCTTCGTACTGCTTTGTGGCAGGGAGCCGTGATTCTCCTCCCACACTGCTGTCACATGGACCTCTTCAAACTTCAGGTTGGGGATTTTTCACGCAACGTATGTAGTTTTGTATGTGCTGGGTAAGTTGCATGACAGTAGGATCCAAAACAACACCTTGAAAACCCTGTGATATATACAAAATAATGCACGGTGGTTAGAAAACACATAAAGACACACACACACACACACACATATATATATAAAGAAGTATATGAATGCAGTGCATGATTATATGCACTGTCTGATCTTTAAGAAGCAAGACCCCCCACATCCCTCCCCCCCCCCCCGTCCCCGTCCTCTGTGCATCCATCACCGAGGGGGTAAGGGACCCTCTCTTGGGGGACGTTAGAGAATAGATGTCAGTCAGGATGGAAGCAGCGCTCCCCTATACCGCCACAGAAGGACAAGCGTGTCCCCTGGCCTCCTAAATAACAATGCTGCTGTTGAGTGACTGGAAAGCCCTAATGGACGCACGCATCTGCTATTGGTCTGATCGTCCATAGGGCCATAGGGAGACAGTAAGAGAGAGTTTTACACTTGTAAAGAGGGCAGAGGGCTGAGACAGTCGGGGTGTAATGGATGGAAGAGTGCATGCATGCGGGGTGATCGGGGTAGGGTGTGTGTTAGGTGTGTGTGTGTGTGTGTGTGAGTGGGTTTAGTGTGTCTACATGTAGGCACTCCTTTGATGGGGAACGGAGAACCGCTTCGTTAGCTTACGCATCTGGGTGAGGGAAATATAACGAGTGTGTTTAGAGAATTGAGAAAGTGTGAAAGGTGTGTAAGTGTGTGTGTATGTCTGTGTGTGTGTGGGGGTATGTGTGTGTGTTTCTGTGTTAGTGAGTATGTGCATATGGAGGTGTATATGGTGAACTTTGACACCAAATGATGATTTTCATTTTTCAGGATATTTTACTTGATTAAAGGACCATACCACTGGTCAGCTGACCCTTTATATCAGAGTTCCTCAAATCCAGGCCTCAGGGTCCAGAGTGCTGCAGGTTTTCTCTCCTACCAGGTAGTTAATTGCATTCACCTGGCATCCCAGGTCTTAATCAATCCCTGATTAGACAGCTAGAATGAAAACTACCTGGCAGAATAGAAAACCAGCAATACTCTGGACCCCGAGGCCCGGATTTGAGGACCACTGATTTATATGATGACAGGATTGGTAGAAAACACCCAACGCCTACTCTGTCTTACTAATCTCTTACATTAGATGATGCTAGTTGCACTTAATGTACTGTATGCTAGCACTTTAGCATGAGCACAGGACCAAGAGATGACTTTGGTGTAAAAAGTAGGTTAACCAACAAGCTAATTCCCCAAAAAGTCAGCATAGTCCAAGTATTGGAGGCCTAGAGGGTCTAAATAGTCAATATCATCATTGTCATGCTACCAGATAACCACTTCCATCTCTTTCCCTGTTTTATTTTGTCTTTCTGAGGCCTCGTGTGGTGAGTTTGGAAATAGTCTACAAGATGTACAAACTTGTTTTAGAAGGTGAACAAGTTACAATACATTTTCTACATGCCACCCCACAAGGACAACGCGATGGACGACCTGAAATGATGCTAAAGCGACCTAAAGTGATTCTTCTTCCTCAAAAGAAACACTTTTATCTGAAGTATGAAATCTCCTGGAGCCTGTTGTTCTTTATTCTCTTATTTTCCAGGTCTTTGCTCTCGCTCTCTCTCTCCTTTGGACCATCCTGATACACCCCATCCCCTCTTTCATTTCACAAACCAAATCTCCCTCTCCACTCCTCTTTATCCTCTCTATATCCCTCCTTCATTCACTTGTTCTTCTCTTTCCAGCCTGGCCTTGATCTCCTCACCTCTTCGCTCTCTTTCCCACACCTCCTTCTGTCTTTATTGTCTTTAATTGTCTTGTTTACTCCGTTCATCCCTCTGGCTTCTTGACCTGCCTATTGGGAACACCTCTCCACTATGAACAAGCTGCAGCCTAGCAATCCTCCAGAGTCTTCAAGGGTATTTTCACTATTGGTTGGAGCAGTTATAGCTGTGGTTTTGATGGTTCCAGGTGAATGGTGGTGAAGGAGGGCTGCCGGTAGGTATTGGTCTATCATGAAGGGATCACGGTTCATGTGGATGAGTAGATTACCTTCATTCAGTGACTGAAAGTCGCCCACTGGAGGGATACTCCTTCTGAATGAATGTGTTTACCTGTGTGTGTGTGTGTGTGTGTGTGTGTGTGCATACATCTGTGTGTACTGGTTGTGTGTGCATGTGTGCATGTACATGTACATGTGTGTGTATAGATTTGTCTACTTGTACCTATAAGTACAATACCAAACATATGCATTTATTGGGTATTTACATTACATAATCTTGGGTTTCAATACCCACAATGCACCTGTAACTAGTCTGAAAGTATGGCTTTGAGCAAAAAACATCGTTTTTGCTTTCCAATCCTCTCAGGGTATTGATCTGTCAGTCATGAGCAGAATTAACAGCAACCAAAGCCCTCAGTCCTGCAACCGTTAAAGAACAGCTCAACTCTTACCACAGTTCAACAATGAAACAAACGATGAGGGAATACAAGGGGGGGGAGACAAGACCGGAAAGAGATAGCAGAGTAAGGAGATGGGAGGCTGAGAAATGGAAAAGGGGAAGAAAGAGAGGCAAAGAGGAAAGTAAAGACAGAGACAGAAAGAAAGGGATACAGACAGAGAGAGAGAGAGGATTGACAGATTGCAGATAGAGGGCGAGCGGAGGGCCTGGCCCTATTGTTTCAGGCTAATTTCCTGGGATCAAACCAAAGCGCAGCCCCAGACACAGACAGAGCTACAGCAATCTGTTGGGAAAGCTCCCCTCTAATTGGCCCCGCTGAAAAGGCCACTGCCAGCGCACCGCAGCTCGGCCCCCTTGATTGCTTTACCTTCCCCCAGATCTGCGTTGCACCAAGCAGCCAAGCCTGCCAATCAATCACCGCACTGACAGCTCAGCGCGGCTAACAAGCCGGCGCACAGCGGTAAAAGAGAGCGATCATTTTGTGCCATTGTGGAACAACAACTTGTCACTTTTTAAATGAAAAAGCAACAAAACGGGCTTTCACTGTCAATCAGTCCGTCAGTCAGTCTGAGGGATGGAACACACCCAAACACCCAAACCGGGTGACAGCAGAGAGGAGTTGACAGGGAACGACGGCGTGTGTGTGTGTGTGTGTGTGTGTGTGTGTGTGTGCGTGGTGTGCAGCAGAGAAAGAGAGAGAGTGAGAGGCTTTGTTTTGAAATGCTATATAATGAAAGAGTGCAGCAGCTGACGGAGAGGGGAGGAACAGACGACTCCATACAATGGGTTGAAAAGCATCCTCTCTCTCTCTCTCTCTCTCTCTCTCTCTCTCTCTCTCTCTCTCCCACCTGCCACCCAATACATCAGTAGCTGTCAGTGCAGCGTACTCCACCTCTCCACACCTCCTTCAGACACACACACACGCACACACACACACTGCAGCCAATCTCTGTCAGTATCCCATGTGGTGATGTCATGGCTGCGGTATGTCTCCCATGGCGATGCCAAAGAATGGGGCAGCCTACCCAATGACAATACCCACAGAGCGCTGTGTGTTTGTGCATGTACGTGCACGTATGGATGCGGGTGGGTGTGCGTGCATATGCTGTGTATGTCTGTGCTCATATTGCTTTGCATGCATGTTGCACGTATGTGTGTGTGTGTGCAAGCACGTGTGCACACGAGGCCACGTATTTCTGAAACAAACAACCCCCGCATTGACTGATCTCACCACACACTGGCCATGTTGTGTCGCGCCATGCCAGAGCCACGGCAGGAGAGGGATGGAAAACATAGTGAAACTCACCCGATCACGCGGGAAGGTCAGCGGCTAAATCACAACCGCTGACACAATCGTCTTGCAGCAGAAAGCCTGCTCGGGCCCGGCGGTGGCGACCGTCCCATCCCGGGGGTGACTCATTGTTTCCGAGGCCTCTCATATGAGGCGCATTAGGAGGAGACGACAGACAACACAGAGCCTCTCCTCTCCTTCTTCACCATCTTCTGTTTCCCCTTCATCATCGTCTTCCTGTCGCTTTGCCCCGTCCCCCCCTGGGTTTCCCCCCTGTCCTCTCTTCTTCTTCTCTTTCTATTATCTCGTTCTTCTGTCAGTGTTATTTCTCCTTTTTTTCATGACAGGCTCCTCTCCTCCTCAGCATCACTTCTTCCTCTCATCTCTGTTTCTGCCTCTCCTCCCCAGACAGGAATTTGATGAGCAAACACGGGAAGCGATGTTACGTTGAAATGTTGGAAAACTTATTATTGTACTTGCTTCTCCTCTCTCTCTCTCTCTCACACCCTTTCTGTCCTCTCTGCCACACACTGCATGATTTTCTCAGTGTACAGTTACTATTTTGCCTGGTACATACTCACTCCTAGAGATGACGTGTCGCTAATAACGGGGCTCAGTTAGCAGCGTTATCAAACTCTGGATGTGAACACCATCAATCTGTAGGACATGTGTTGCTTTGTCACATGAATGGTGATGACGCCCCACAGGGTGTCTCCAAATGGTTGCAGAGAGAGGATCTGCAGAGGCGCCGTGCACATCTAGATCGATGTTAACTACACGCCGGGGGGCTGCAGACGCCGCAGATATGTTCACTGGCTTTGTCAGAGTCGTGAGGTGGAATTGCTGGAGAAAAACGCCGCCTCGCATCCCTGCTGGTGCCATAAACAACTCGTCCGACGATGGACCGATTTGAAGAGAGCTTAGTGGAGCAGGTTCGCCGTTACCAGCACCTCTTTTTGTGATGATGTAACCTTATATTCCTGGCAAGAAATCACCACAATACTGGAGAATGCACCAGAAAGTGGGAAAACGAAAATCAAAGAAAAAGACAGTATATTGTCTGCACATCTAGGCACAATAACAGGGCTCAGTGCTATAAATGATGCTACACATGCAACACACAGGACTGCAAATCAAGCGTTTCGCCCAGAGATGCTGCCGTGTTTAAAACCCCCGCCACTGGAACCACAAGGGATTCTTGCTGGCATGTGATCAAATCCCTCCAGAGACCTGGGGATCCTGGGATTCCCCCTCGTCCCGTCAAACCCAAATACTGTCTCAGTGAAGGCAAAGGAGCGCCATGCTCTTCCATCACTTCTCTCTCTCCGGCATGTTTAGGAGCGAGCGAGAGGGAGAGGTGAAGTGGAAGGCAGAGCAAGAGGGAAAAGTCCTGAGTTTGGACAGCCAATAACAAGTCTGCCTCAGTGCATGTGTGTGTGTGTGTGCGTGTGTGTGTGTGTGTGTAATGATGCGTGTGTCCCTGGTGACAGGCTCTCTTAGTGACTTACAGTAGGTGTGTGTATGTGTGTGTTATGAGGGTGTATGAGAGATGGAAGGAGGAGGGGGAGGGGTAAGCTCTTCTAAATATGCATCTTAATGGCTGCTCTGTTCCCACCATTCACACCGAATGATGGAGAGAGAGAGAGAGAGAGAGAGAGAGAGAGAGAGAGAGGAGAGAGAAGTGGTGCTGCATGTTTTCCAGTGGGCGGCCGAGGCAGAGAGGCAGACAGAGACAGACAGCGAGTTGAAAAGACAGAATAGTGCAGGCAAACGTCAACAAGAGGCGAGCTATGTAAGGAGCCGCCATACCTGACTCCCTCAACCGTGGCCCCATTCCACAGTGACACACACACACACACACACACACACACACACACACACACAGGCCTCAGCAGCAGTAGTATTGAGGAGTAGAGTGGCGCACTAGCCTCCTCAGGCAGTAGCTGTTTGTCGCTAAATGAAGGCCGGCATTCTTTGGTTTCCCAGGGAGCTGGGTGCCTGCCAGTCCCCCGGCCACTGAGTGCCATTTTATTAAGAACAAAATGGAGCCCCTATGAAAGGAGCCCAGCGCTGGGCCTGCACAGGTCTCACTGAGCTGAGCCTCGGCATAAACAAACACCACCTTAAAGAGACAGGCTCGCAGGAAAAACGAGAGACGACGGGGGAAGAGCCCTTTAAGAGATATAAGCTACTGTGAGGATGGTAAGGGGGTCGGTGTTTATCAGGGAGGTGAGGCGAAGGACGGACTCGAGAATGAGGCTGAAAATACACAACGCTCCTTCAGAGACCGGTTGGGGGTTTTGTGTCACAACCAGAGGAGAGCCGCGTTGAAAAAACCCGTTATGTTGCTAATGTGCCGAGACAAGAAAATGACACCGACGTCACCTCCAGGGAAGAGAGGTGAGAGGTAAATAACCCGAGTCCACCTTAAATAGGCCGGCGCTAAAACACAGCGGGGCCACCTTAAAGAGAGCGGCGGCGTGACTTTAACTCTTAGAGCACCGGCGTATATATCTGCCATCTACCGTAAACATGTCGTTAAACATAACGGGAGAGTATGAGGAGAGACAGGCAGACACACACACACACACACACACAGGTAGAGACGCAGACAGACGAGGCCCGTAATATTTGGGCTGGTGGAGGGATGGAAGCGGGGATAGTTGGATGGATGGATGGATGGATGGATGGATGGAGAGGGGAAGTGGGGGATGCTGGCAGAGACTCAATGTCCTGTTTGTTTGTATATAGGCCCGTCAAATCAAACAAGCCTAGTCTTTTCTGCCATACTCCCCTCCTCCTCCTCCTCCTCCTCCTCCTCCAGTCCTTTTTCATGATACACACCATATTTCACTGGTAACGGCTTCAGACTCTCATTAGGGGAAGTATTTATTGGAGATTAAACATACTGTGGTCCTGCCTGGTGTAGGTCATACACCATGTAACCACCAGGGGGCACTAGGACAGGGTTTCAACTAAGCCAGTGTGTGTGTGTGTGTGTGTGTGTGTGTGTTCAAATATTAGAATGTGATGGTGCAGACGGTGAAACATTAGTATTAGTAAGAAAGGTATACAAAAACTATGATGGGTGTCCTGGTGGCTCAGTGGTTGAGGCACATACCACAAAACCACAACGTCCTGGGTTCAAATCTGTCAATGTCATCCCTCTCTCTCTCTCTCTCTCTCTCTCTACTGCTACTATCAAAAGAAAAAGGTAAAAAAAATCTGTGATGTGATCACTCTGTGACTGTGGCAGCTCATGTTCCCCCTGTTCTTTTTATGCCTTCTGGATAAATAAAAATATGTCCAATACATCTTGTATGAATAAGATGCTTACATCCTCACAAGCGTCAGCATGTTGTAAGCCATGGTCTGAGGTTGGCGCACTGATATTTGCATTTCCATTGACAAGTTTCCATGGTAAATTGTATTTACACAGTAGGAAGAAGAGAAGTGGTGGATTCTGTGAACATTGGATATCTCATATTGAAGTAAAAGCTTCTTCAAATGTTATTAAAGCTCCAGTACAGATCGTGTTCAATATGTGATATGAAAGGTTTTCCACTGCATGGTGAAACACTGAGGGATTGGTATACTGCTTCTGGATAACTGAGGCTCATTTTGTACACAGATCCATCACTGCTACAGTGTGCTGTTCTGGGTACTGTCCCAACTTTAAATTTAAATTTACTGTCAGATTTTCATTCATGTTCTGAGTCTACAGTGTCCAATTAAACCAATTTGATCAGAAGAAGAAGAGTTTTGTTCCAAAATGAGACGTCACCATTTGAAAAAACACCTCATCTTACAAAATGACTATTGACATGAACTATTCTCTATGTTTTGTATAAAAACCTTTAGAATATTACACATGGATGACAGTTATCCAGCCAAACATTAATACTGAGTCAAACAAGCAGCATACCCAGGATGCATCTCACTCCTGTCTCTGTCTCCCTCACACACACAGTATGTTGGGACCAGGGCCAACATCTGTCTTTGATATTATTTAACTAACCGCTTATTGTGGGAGCCCACCAGCACCATGGATGGCGTCTAGGGCTGTGTGTGTGTGTGTGTATGTGTGTGTGTGTGTGTGTGTGAGAGAGAAAGAGAGAGAGAGAGAGAGTGTGCTTCAGTGTCCATTCAAACACTTTGGCAAGCCACCGTTGTGTTGTTATATCCTTCAGTGTTTCAGCTCTATGTACGTGCGCGTGCATCTCTCTCTCTCTGTGTGTGTGTGTGTGTGTGTGTGTGTGTGTGTGTGTGTGTGTGTGTGTGTGACTGCATACCAGCGCGTGGTGTGTGTTTCCACAGACATGTGAGAACAGTGTGAGTGTGTGCGGTGGCTATCCCCCACCATAGTGAAAGCCATAGTCCCAAACCACATCAGAGAGAGTGTGGGAGACGGAATGACAAGGCCAGGAACCAGCCAGCGTCTGCCTACAGCCACACACACACACACACACACACACACGTTTAATATCTGTACATACACACACACGTTTATATGTATGCACATTGACACACATTCTCTCTCACACACATTCTCTCTCTCTCCCTCTGTCTCTCTCTCTCTCTCTCTCTCCACCTCTCACACACACACACACACACACACACACACATTCAACGCCAACCGTCATTGCACCACAAGCCCTATCCAGCGGTCACTCCCGGGGCCAAGGATGCAGTCTGCAGCAGAGAGAGATGTTTATGTTTGCATACTTTCTCACAGACAGACATAGACAGAGCAGGAGGGCAGAATAGGCTTTCTACTGTGGGGTTGTTTTAGCATCCTGACGCGGGAGCGACTGTCACTCACCGGCGAGCGGGACGGAACGAAAACCAAAATATTTGAGTCATTTATTTACGTCTGCCTCACGCCAGGGGTCAGAAAAAAAACACAAAAAAGAAAAGAAAGAAAATGCATGGAACACACACAATGACACACACACACAAGGCAAGACACACACACACACACACACACACACACACACACACACAGTATGAGTATGTATGCATATTTGCCTACTTACACACACACACACACACACACACATACACACTGGTATTACCAAAGAAACACCCTGTAATGCATTTTCTCACACTGACACATGTTCACAGACTCCCTCTCTCTCTCTCTCTCTCTTTCACACACACACACACACACACAGACAAAGACATGGCGCGAGTGTAGGTCATCCATGGGTGAGTGAAAGCTATAAGCGGTGTTATTCCTTGCGGTGGACACACATCAATTTCAAGGAAATTGCTCGCCCCATTATTGGAAAGTGTTACCGGAATGTCAATTAAGGGGGAAGTTTTTAACCTCGCACCACACAAATAAACAGAGCACCCCGCTCCCCCTTATTAAAGGCGGTGTCAGCGCAGACACAGAGTCTGGAGGGGGGTGGGGAGGGAGGGAGGTAGGGACGGAGGAAGGGAGGCCCGGGGAAAGGGAGAAAGAGGAGACCGGGAGAGATTTGGAGCTCGCAACGAATCGCTTTTGGCCCTCCCTTTTGTGCCTGAGGCCCCCCCCTCCCCCCCCCCCCCCCCCCCTCCCCCCCGAACCCTGACAGCCCGTCGAGGTCCAGGTCCTGGCCCCGGCTCCGGCCCAGTCAGGGTCAGCCCTCGGCCGGGGCAGGGGGTCTGTCGGCCAGCCGGGTGGAATCCTGGAGGTGCAACTACAGTGGACAGATGAAGGGGAGGTTGGCGGAGAGAGAAAGAGGAGCCAGAGGTAGAAGGAGGGAGGGGGATGGAGGGATGGAGGGGCAGATGGCAGAGAGAGAGAGAGGGATGGAGAGGTTGGAGGAAGGTTGGATGCGAGAGTGGAAAGCAGCGGAGCGAGTGTGGGAGAGTGACAGAGGTGAGAGAGAGGTTTTGAGGGAGGGATTAAAAGGAGGCGAGGGGGAGGAAGGAGAAATCGATAGTGTTTGTTTTGTGCCGGCTTACTTCAAAAACACAGTGGGCACTAAAGCAAATAAACACTACGGGGGAGAGGAGAGGAGAGGAGAGGAGAGGAGAGGAGAGGAGAGGAGAGGAGGAGAGGAGGAGAGGATTATACATCCTCATTAGTGAACTCCTGATTTGACCACAGTAATCCTCTCCAAGAGCTCTCAAAAAAAACAACCCCTGTTCCCCGACTGCAGGGAGAAAAGATGGGAGAAGGAGCGAAAGAGGGAGAGGAAGAGAGAGGGAGGAAGAAAGAAGGAGAGAGAGAGAGAGAGAGGGAGGGCGAGAGGAGGAATTCTGCATCTACATAGTTAATGAACACCGTTTCACTGGTTACCATCGGCAACGAAAGTGGCTGCAGAAAACATTCCCATGCCATTCTTAGTCCGCTGTGTGTGTGTGTGTGTGTGTGTGTGTGTGTGTGTGTGTGTGTGTGTGTGCGTCAAAGAGAGGTTGGACTGAATGAGCACATACAAACGAGTGGTACTCTTCTCCCTCTCTTTACCTAAAATAACCAGATTGTGGTTCTCCTCTTTGGCCAAACTCCTGTCACATCCATCAACCCGGCGCTGCAGCTCCTCGGAGACGCAGAGGGAGAGAGGAGGAGGAGGAGGAGGAGGAGGAGATAGGGCGAGGGGAAGAGACGGGAAGGAGCGCCGCAGAGGGAGGGAGGAGCACGGCGAGTTGTGCTGTGTGTTTCTGTAAAATACACCGTTACTGTAAAATGGAAGTTTTGTTGAAATCTCATCACTCTCCACAACGTGATCATATGAATTTCTGCTGCATGACGGGGGAGAATAAGGGGAAAGGTGGGGAGAGAGAGAGAGAGAAGGGGGGGAGGAAACGTTGTGAGCCAGACTCAAAGCTGAGTATGTTGCTGGTCCACGCCACAACAAAGCTCCGATGGACGACTGAAAACTAAAAAAACGCCACTATTTTTCAGGCCCTGACCTCTCCCTGCTGCCGCTGGGCGCTCCGCTAAAAGACTCCATAGAGAATGAATGGTGGTAGGCCGCCCGCTGCCAAACCTCGGCTCCTATGGCAGTTAAGACTGTCCAGTGCGGTGTCTGTGTGTTAGTCATGTCAGGATGAATGAGTCACCAGAGAAAACCTCACACACCACCCAGGTAACAGCTCAGCCACACACACACACACACACACACACACACACACACACACACGCACACAGCACTGAGCAGAGCAAGGTCTACAGGGGACTGTGGGGCGGGACTTCTATTGCGTGGTGTTATGCTGCCCCCATGTGGCCAGAACAGGAGCTAGCAGAGCTGGCAGAGGCAGACGGACACCAATTAAGCAGCAATAAATAATGCATCTAATAGTTTCCCTCTTCAAAAAATTACAAATTTAATATTTTCAATACAATCACAAAGAATCCAACATGGTTTCACCGTAAATCTTAGCTCTCCGAAAACTGGTAGGAATTTCAAAGTCCCACAGGATTGGTTACGAAATAAGATCTTTAATTTGTTCCTTAAATAATTTTCCTTATTCCTTGTCACTTATTGTGGTTTCACTTAGAAAGTAGCAGAATTACACTGGGCCATAGAGAGTTAATAGCAAGTACTGGGACAGTGAGCTACAGTTGGTCTTCTCTGCTATTGGCTATCAGAGTCAGAATCACTTCGTTAAGATCAATAGATGTAATGGAATCCGTCTTGGTGATATCGGCCCAGAAACATATTGATCACATACTGACACTCAGCAGGGCCTCACATGTACTGCAAAGGGACAATGCAAGACACACTGAGGACAGTATTGACAACATCTATCAATACATCCTACAGCTGTGTGTGTTAAAGCACGGATATCTGTCTCTTCCTTTCTGTCAGGCTCTTTCCTGCCCGGCGATACCCCTCCACTGATCTTGATATCATCAAGAGGGCAGATTTTGAGTGACAGATCCACGCTCAGTACATCTTAGCAGACCCTGGGAACCCGGTGCTGGTATGTGAGCTAGCTACATCGATACGACAGCTGTGTTCAGTATTCATAAAGCTCCCTAAAGCAAAGCTCCTTAATGACGGGGAGACGTACAACCTGTCTCCTGGAGCTTAACCCAGACCTACCTTAGACTACTGTGATTGAGAAGGAAATCCTAGTGAGAACCAACCGTCACCTTAAAGGAAAAATCCACCCTAAAACATTTGAACTTTTTTGAACTTAACTGCATTCCTGGGTCCATTTTGTTGTTTGGTGGTGTATTTTTCTTATTCCCGTGGTTAATTGGCCAAACACAGACGACACAACGTCACATCGAGACATTCCCAGAGCAGCTACAATGAAATTTGATAGCATAAAAAAAAGTCAACTATCTAAAACATGAACGGTGAACATCAGGTTTTGGTGTCAGCCCCTCAGAGTCAAATAGCAAAAGGCTTATTTCTTGAGCCAACGTGCAACAATCAAAGAGGAAGACCAATTTCTCCACCGTCAGTAGCCTCAATAGACCAGAATGCAATGCAGCTCTCCTGCTCTCACTATTACTGCTGTTATTGCTCTCTGTTATTGGTAGAAAAGGTATGTCAGTTCTGTTAGAAGTTATGAAGCTATGAAAAGTTATGTCAGAGCTATAAGTGAGACAGCAAAGAAAATAAAGTGTCCTCCTTATACACAACAGCACCAGGAGGCTGATCACTGGATCTGGACTGAGGGCTCTGAGTGGTTCGGCTGTGGCCAAGACAACTCTTTTGAGGTCCTTTCATCTGGTGAGAGCTTGCTTTGACAGCACGGCCATGTGTTCAGACAGACGAGTTGTGGCACAAGGAGTGCAGTAGTAGAGTACACACTGATAAACTGCCTGGCTCTGGTTTCTTCACCAGGCACTCCATCAGTATCTGTTACAACGTTTGTCAGGGTGCTGTGGTGTTCAGGACCCTTGCAGTCCTTACGGCTGGTTGTTGGTAATCCAGGGATTTACGCTTTTCCAGCTGCTGCACTGGATACGAGTTTCATCTGAATGCTGTAAATGTAAATGGGAGAATCCACGCTACACCGGAGCTCGTCTGTTGATCTTGGACAGCCTGAATCCAGATCTGTGAACATGAGTCAGTCTTCCTTGAAGCTACAAACGAAAGAGTCCGATAATACCAGCAAAAGACAAATCCTGGAGCCGCTCAACAATGTTGGTCTCACATTTTTGGTACCGATTCTTTCTTTCTTATTTTTTTTAAATTCATTATTCTTTTAAATGGAATAGTATGTATAACGGGTTTATGGTGAAAGTTCCCCTTCAGGTGTAATCCAACTGGTACTAGGTATCAAGTCACACCAATTAGTCCAGTCAAACTGTGTGAAGCACCTTGGCTCATACTACAGCATACAGTCTGCTACGTCCCTCAAGCTCTTTAGGACTCATTACACAATAAACCACAAGACTCCTGACTGTCAAAACTCCCACCTCCACCTCCCCGTCTGCTGCAAAGAGAGACAGAAAGAGAGAGAGACACTGTAGAGAGAGACAGACAGACAGGCAGACAGACAGAGAATGAAAGACAAGAGGCAGGCAAACAGACAAAGAGCGAAAGGGGAAAGACCGAGTGAGGATGCTAGCGGAGGGAGGAAACCAGCTCGGAGCAGTTCCCATCACCCTGCGTCCCCCCCCGGCTCCACGTGGGCCACATCATCAAGCTAATTACCCCGGTAATTACAGTGCTAATGTTGCTAAGACCTGGAGGCTGCGCTCCGATATCCTGTTTTTATTGAGGCCACTGGAAGGTAGCAAGCCAGGGGGAGTAGCAGGGGGGGCAAAACCTGCTATTTCTGGCCTTTCAATAGACGTGTGTGTGTGTGTGTGTGTGTGTGTGTGTGTGGTATTACTGTACAGGATAGGATGCTAGGATGGGATGCTCCCCCCCCCCCCCAGCCCAGTCCCCCTGTGGCCCTGAGCGGTATTATCCTGTTGCTGTGTCGCCACCGACAACCACTTCACCCTCTAATGACTGTAATCAGAGAATTAGGCGTCATTAAGTGGCTCTGCAGCATGAAAACACACCGAGGTCCATACACCACCCTGCTGGTGTCACCATGTCACGACACCACAACAAATACACTTCAGGAATAGTATTATTATTAGTAGTAGTAGTAGCAGTAGTATATTTAAGATATATATTACTCATCAATGGATTACTCACTTTATAGACATTTTCCTGGGTTGTGGTATTGGCTTTCCAACTGCTTATATGTCAAACACATGAACTATGTTAAGCAATCAAAGATAAAAAGAGGATTGAAGAAGCTGAATATTCTGCTAACCTAGTGGTGGGGTTAGTAGTTTGGTGTCAAATGTTACCTATATGATTGATTGTGATATATAATGGCTGAAGTACAATTTCAAAATAAAAGACCACAAGGACGTAGGACGGATAAAGATCCTGGGAGTTTGCTTGCCAACCGAGGACGCATCGGATGGCGACTTGGCAAACAAAAAACGAATGCAAAGCCCGAAGATTCACTGCAAGAATGACGCATGATACGCATCACGTCCAAACAGCGCTATGATCTATAGGACAGCGCTGGTAGGAACAGCTGGGAAAAGTAGCAGCTGTGCGTCTTAATTGATCGTGCATCATCAAGCACGCGGTCCATCTCAGACTGTAAGGACGCTCGGTGTCTTCAGAGGTTTGTTCTCCACAAAGACACGGCGTTCTCGCATCTGAATTTCCCCTGGGGTGTTTTATGAACAGATGGTCAGGCTGGGTAGATCCCAAAATCTAAAGGGACGGTTTGCTAGATAGTGTTGGTGCCGTTGATGGAAAACCTTACATAGATCCTTCCAATCCTTCCCTCAGGTGAAGGCGCTCTGATTGAGAGGCTCGTGAAACTACAGCACCTCGAAGGGGAAATGCTGCTTTGCAAACAGATCAGGTGTTCAGGACGGACTTCTACTAGAAACTAGCTGATCATTTCAACGTCTGGACTCTGTACCTGAACCTCAAGATGTTCTTTGGCTATCATATCATCCACGTGTCTGATGATGCCCACGTGTGAATGAATATGGGTGAGCACGCCTCTCCCCTGGCAGCGCTAACGATCCCAAACAGAGATTGGGCTTCACTTCAGGAAGCAGGGAACATATCTATTTAACCAATCACAGCCGGCCCAGGAGCCTTTTGACCCACACACTGAATATCAATCACCTCATTTGACGAGAGGAGCGCTGCTGAGATGCCCTGCCAGCACAGAAGAGGCTGTCTGTGTGACTGTGCCATGTGTGTGTGTGTGTACACAATCTGTCTGAGATCTGTCTTGCTGTGTTTCCGGCTGGGTTAGTCATCGACCACCGCCGGATCTTGTGAGAAACAAACAATTTACATCCGTCGGTTTATGAATTAACTGGATGTGAAAATGGACTCCCTTCATTCCACTTAATAGAGAAACTTAGTGAGTCATTAGTGACAGAGAGGGTGTCAGACTAACACACCGTGGATAAGCACAAACAGAGCACCATGTAGTTACACACATTCAATCAACAGAAATGATACGGTGTGTACTAGATGATGTGGTTACTCAGCCGCTGTTACGCCGTGGGAATCACACGCTCACACACACACCGACGTGGCATTACACCAATCACATTCACAAGCACGGATCCACGCGCACTCCTGTTTACAAAGGTAAACAACCAAGCAAAACACATACAGACTGCTCAAGCACAGACACACACACAGAGACAAGCACACACACACTCAGTATCCACTTTATTACTCGCCACCTCTCTGTTTACGCAAACAGCTTGCTACTCCAGACAGTGAGTCACATATAAATACGGCACATGTGTAAAGCCGGCAGACAGGGCTGAGAGGTTCAGGACGGACACGATTCAAGCGAGTTTCAACGCGGTTTTCAGCTCCAGCATCTCAGAAAAAGGCTGGCGCTCCCTGGGATTCTGGCACCGCAGTGGCAGGCCAGGTGCATCCCTTCCTGGTCACAGTCTGCTCTTCTTCAAAGGGATCTCTCCAGCAGGACAAAGCACCTCAAGATGTCGTCTCAAGATGGTTCCAGGATGGTGACTGTGACCGCAGAGCTGGAACGACTAGAATGGCCATACCGAATCAAATCAGCACTGCTGAATGGTCGTTTGACCAGGTTCGCCACGGAATGTTTGATAATGTTGTCGTGGATATCAGGAATCATGTGTTACTATGGCGATGGCATCATTTGGCGCAAAATTCCGACGGTAGCCATACTGAACACTCCGACTTTCTGCGCCTCACTGTCCACAATGCTCGTTTCCATGACGACAACGTCAAAATTCCATGGCGGCCATCTTGAAGTGTACCAAAAGAGATTACCATCGACATCCATCCAGAAGTGGCCGTTCTATCGATTCTATTTCTACAGCTCTGACTTTAGTTCAACTCAACCCAATAGAGCACCTTTGGGATGAGGTGGAACGGGAAATCAGCGGGAACTGAGTGATGAATCCGTGCATCGGAGAACTCAGGCTGTCATGGAGGCAAAAGAAATAGACAAATAGACACACACACACACACACACACACACACACACACACTATCCACTCCCACAGAAACCTACCATATTTCACAATACAAATTGTCTAGTAAGG
The DNA here is from genome assembly GCA_034670405.1 of Hoplostethus atlanticus. Taxonomy (NCBI): domain Eukaryota; kingdom Metazoa; phylum Chordata; class Actinopteri; order Trachichthyiformes; family Trachichthyidae; genus Hoplostethus; species Hoplostethus atlanticus. The sequence continues at coordinate 3,054,290 of JAXDDX010000047.1, forward strand.
CAACTCCTCACCTGCTACCAGGGGGGAAGGTTAGCACAATCAATTCCCATCCATTACATTCATTCCCACACCCCACGCTGTCAGGGACATGAAAATGATGAGCAGAGGAAGTAAGTGAGAAAATGTCCTCCTCCCATGACAGCTACTGTTAAGGTGCCCTTGAGCAAGGCATTTAACCCCCAATGGTTTCAGCATAACTGTGAAGGTGTGTCAGTGTCAGTCAACCTTCCCTGGAAAAAGCTGTTCTCTGTTGTGAATATTATACTGTATATACTTGCTGCATAGTGTAACATAAGATGGAGGCAACCTCTTGCTTGCTTACTGGAGAGGTGTGAACCTGAACTTGTGTGTGGTGTTTGGAGAGAAAGGAGATCGCCGTGGACGACACTTTTAGATCATTGACTTTCTCCGTAATACCCAGCTTGCCAGGGTTACAAACAAGGGCTCGCATCCTCTCTCCCTCCTCTCACCCGACTCCCCTCTCTCTCATTCATCCACACACATACAGACACAAATACACATTTATTCTCTCTCTGTCTGCTCTTTCTCTCTACCTACCTAGATATTATTTTCTCTCCTATCACCCACGTACGAACAACACACACAGACACTTTACACCCACTCATTTTCCGACTCATGTCGCCTGGTCTGTTGCAGTTTGGCCCAAAATAAACAAGCAAACATACACTGACTAATCGACTGACGAATCGTCCTCTGTGTGTGTGTGTTACATTCAAAGACAGACACAAAAAGTACAAGACAGCATGGCCCCCATCACGGCCCCAGTACTGAGGCACCATTGTTCTGCTGTGTCATCGCCAGCCTCCAGCCTCTCCAGAATAAGACACCTTGATGCTTGAACGTTGCAGCCTAACTGCTGCTTGTGCGAGCCGGAGGGCCGAGCTGCTGCTGTTTCTGTCACCGCTGTCATTCCAATGAAGCAAGTCGAGCTCCAAAGAGCCTCAAAGTGACGAGAAGAAGAAGAAAATACCGCCCTCTGAATGTTTTCTCCTCGCACTCAGACCAAATACTACAATCACTACCGTCTGACTTTTTGGAGAGAGGAAAGAAAAAGAGAAAAACACATTTCTGAAAGCAAGGAAGCGTAAATGAGTTTTAGGGGAAGACATAAAACTTGTTTGTCTCTTTTTCCCAAATGAAGATATAACAGCACTTGATGCCTCTTGCAGGTAGAGATGTACAGTAACTGTATAAACCTGTCTGTCTGTCTGCCTGTCTGTCTGTCTGTCAATCTGTCTTTCTTTTTGTCTTTTTCTCAATTTGGCTCAAAACCTGCCAGTGTTAAGGATTGCCATATTGTGTAATACTGCTTCCTATGTGGTTTGCCATCAAGAGGTCTCACCCCAAGACACAGGCGGCAGGTCATCAGGTCCAACGCCGTCCCCATCTCGTCGGCGGACAGCGCTCCAGGCCAGTTGTTTGTATGATTCGTTTATGTCCTGTCTCTTCAATCAGTGATGGATCTCCAGGCCCGACTCGCTGAAATGTGGAAAAAGTCCTTGGGCGCTCCGGCAATATCCAGACGTCCAGAGGGTGCTCCGCCTCGATGCCAGGATCATAAAACGCTCTGAACGGAAATCATTTCCCCGCTCCCCTGACAAATCAGAAAACTCATCCAAGTTGCTTTCCAGCTGAATTCAAGACGACATCCAAGCAACACTGAGCAGTGCACCACCATGTCATAGTGTAGTGACTATGGAGAGGGAACAGCACACATCATACTTCAATACACTTTCACACACTTACAAACACACACACACACACACACACACACACACACACACACACACACCTCCAGGTCCCCCCCCAGACTGTCCCGTGCTGGTGTCCTGTTGCACCGGCGACATCGGAGAACCAATTACAAAGCCCTGGATGGTAATGAGGTCTCGTCTTACCTGATCCGGTGACCGGGGAACAATATGGAGGCCTTCAAACTTTAATGAACACAGGCCAAGCCTCATGGCTCTCCAAAAGTACCGTGAAACAAACACTTGCCCTCTCAAATTTGGAAATAAATACACCGCACACATGTTTGAAAGTTGATGAGCACATGATTTCAATCCACAGGCAAGAAACCATCCCTCGTCCAATGAGGTAAAATATGAAGAATGAGGTAAAAAGATAAAAAGATACGATAGAAAGTTTATGAAATGATGCCAGTTGTCTGGACAGAAGTGGTCTTGAGTTTTTCTAGACATGATTGTAAGTGTGTGATGTCACTGATCTCCTTAAATGTGAAGGCGGGTGATGGGGCAGTAAAAGGCAGAGCAGCAGTTCAATAGGAGGTTGATATCTTGGGAGTGATTAAGGAGGTCATACTCCTCCAGGAGGACAGGTGGGCTTTATACACAAATGTCACAGCAGTCAGATAGCAGACGCCGAGCTGAAGGGGAGCAGATTAAGGCCGAGAGAGAGAGAGAGAGAGAGAGAGAGAGAGAGAGAGAGAGAGAGAGGGAGAGGAGAGGAGAGGAGAGGAGAGGAGAGGAGAGGTGCAACTACAGTGGATAGATGAAGGGGAGGTTGGCGGAGGGGTGGAAGGTGGGAGAGAAAGAGGAGCCAGAGGTAGAAGGAGGGAGAGGGATGGAGGGATGGAGGGGAAGATGACAGAGAGAGGGATGGAGAGGTTGGAGGAAGGGTGGATGTGAGAGTGGAAAGCAGCGAAGGAGTGTGGGAGAGTGACAGAGGTGAGAGAGAGGTTTTGAGGGAGGGGTTAAAGGAGGTGGAGGGGAGGAAGGAGAACTCGATAGTGTTTGTTTTGTGCCGGCTTACTTCAAAAACACAGTGGGAGAGGGGAGGAGAGGAGAGGAGGGGAGAGGAGAGGAGAGGAGAGGAGAGGAGAGGAGAAGAGAGGAGAGGGGAGGGGAGGAGAGGAGAGGAGAAGAGAGGAGAGGGGAGGGGAGGAGAGGAGAGGAGAGGAGAGGAGAGGGGAGGAGAGGAGAGGAGAGGAGAGGAGGGGAGAGGAGAGGAGAGGAGGGGAGAGGAGGGGAGAGGAGAAGAGAGGAGAGGAAAGCTGCTGTGTCACCCTGCATCACTGGCACTTTCTTACATTAAGTAAGAAGACTTGAGCCAGGTTTCAATTCAATTACCCTATAGCTGTGTGTGTGTGTGTGTGTGTGTGTGTGTGTGTGTGTGTGTGTGTGTGTGTGTGTGTTGAAATGATATGAGGTCAACACTAGTCCAAGGCAGTGACAAGAACAAACTCCAAACCGAAAGAAACCGGAGGATATAAATAGAAACTCTGCAGACGTCCACACCGTCTCGACGGTCTGAACGGTCTGGAAGGTGCGAGGTGCTGCGGTTCACAGCTCGGCCTCATCTCACAGAGGAAGCCACAGTCAATCAAACACAGAGAAAGCTTGGAGTGAGGTGGGAAAAGGGGAAAAGCCACACTTGGGGTGAGTGAAGCAGATTCTTTTTCTTTTTTCTTGTGGTAAAAAAAACAGGAAATGTGAGACTTACAAACTTCCTCTTCAGCTTGGCCTTGCCGCCGCGGCCCGCCTTGCCTTCGGCCGCCCCTGACCCGGAGCCATAGTCCGAGCCCAAGCCCAGGTGGTCGTCCACGGAGACGCTCTTGCGGAGGTAGGCGGCTCGCGCCCGGAAGTGGGAGAAGGGCGACTGGGAGCGAGGGCGGGCCTCGGCGCACCCGCCGCGCCCGGCCTCCTCCTCGTCCTCCACGTCGTCCTCCAACCGCCACAGCTCCCCTGGAGAGAGGAGAGAGAGGAGGGGTGCAGTCAGGAAGACAAGGAGAGAGGAAGGACAGTGATGTAGGGATGGAGAAAGAGAGAGAGAGAGAGAGAGAGAGAGAGAGGAAGACATAATGAACATTTGTTTACAGCCAGTCTCACACAATCATACCATCCACAAATCATGGATTGCTTTCATAAAGTATCCCCCCTGGATGTATTTTATCGTGACATATTTCTACCATAACATCATCCTGTCTGCCTCTTTAATGACTTGATTATCTTTCCATATATAACAATAACGGCTCCTATAAAGTGAAGAGGAAGGGATGAATTCCCAGCAGCAGCAGCAGCTCTGACATGATGTCTGGGCTCTCAGACGGAGACGTGCTGCTTCTAGCTTGCTGCGCTAATCGTAGCCGACTTCCACCGCTCTGCCTCCGACGTCCATCAGGCGTCCTGTCAGCGTCCGAGCCCTGACGGACAGCAGACATTAAACACTCGGCGGTCGTTCAGGACTCACTGAACCTGATGTGTACGGGGCGGAGCTGCAGTTTGTTCTACACATGGGGGGAGGAGGGCGGGGGGGGAGGAGGGGGGAGGAGGGGGGAGTCAGCTGTCACTCTGAGTATCAAAGTCTGAGTTAACATAAGAGACCAGGAGCAAGAAGATGGCAGGATTATTGATTGATTACAGTTTCTGACATGTTGTTATGTAAGTTCTCTTTTGATGAAAACTTCAACTCTATTTTACAATATCCTATTTTATCGATGGGCAACATCTAGTCAGTGAGCGTGCAGAGACTACGTTTTAAACTTGGCCAGCAGCCATGGCTTCACTTGTTACTCCAAGTGAACTAATGTGTTTTTAAGGATGAGATGAGGAGGATTCAGTGAACTGAACTATTGTGCAGCTACGTTGGAAACAGCTATCATTCACTTTTTGGTAGAATATCAGAGTTTTTTTTAGATTAACCAGAAACGATCTGCACCGGCTACACTGGACAAAACCAGAGTAGCCGTGGACAACATGAATGCTTATGAGGAGTTTCCCTGCAGGGGTGGAGCGGTTGGGTCGGCTCTCCTCCCTATACATCAAGCCATTGCAAACAATGGTGAAATGTGGGATGGGCGAGGAGGATGCAACGTAATAGCCACAGCTGTCCACCCCACACCCCCACACCTCCACACCTCCCTTGGCCACCTGGTCTAGTGGAGATACTACTACTCTGTTTTTTTTCCCATCATATACACCAAAAGTACCCGACTGTCTAACTTAAGACGAATCTACATCGAGCCTCAGAATCGCTTTGTGATGACACATTTCATCAAAACATTTCAACTGCAGGTCTTTCTGCGGATGCCTTCATGGGTACTGGTGAATGATGAGGTCTGTTATTACAGCATCAATTCCACTGAACTGAATGCATCCAGATCCACGCTGAGACGAACAACACTGAAGGGAATGACCGGAGAGTGACTCCCAACGCCAGTTCTAGTCAAAGTCAAACCTGTTGCTAAAACGAGATGTCGCTTAAAAAAACCTTGAATGGAGCAAAGCCGGGATATTAAACAACTTAAATTATTAAAAAAAAAAAAAAAAAAGTCATCTCAGCACTACAGAGAGAGAGAGAGGGAAGCACAGCGGCACCGCGGTCAATGACAGCGGTTGCTAGGCAACAAGGGGCAGCGCGAGACCACTTTCTCTCTCAATTTTATATTTGCAACTGAGCGGCAGCGGGGGAAGGGAGAAGGAAAGCAGAGAGAGAGAGAGAGAGAGAGAGAGAGAGAGAGAGAGAGAGAGAGAGAGGTATAGAGTCTGGGGCTTAAAATGGAAGCACTTGGACTGAAGAAGAAAATCGCTGTCTTGTTTAGTCGGTGATCATTAGGAGCGACAGTAGAGACGGACTGGAATAGAGCGCTGAGGGCTGGGGGTGATTTGATGCTATTCCACCAAAGTGGGTTTATCAGGGAGAAAATGCTCACAGCGTGTGAGAGAGATGTGGAGAAAGTCACTAGCGGAGAAAGAGAGGCTTCATTTTTCTTTCATGTTTGCTTCTTCCCATCTTTCCTTTCCTTGACCCAGTTTGGTTCATGGCCGTTCATCATGTGACCGGCCCAATTAAGTGCATAATATTAATTGAATCCAAAGAAAAAGGAAATGTGTTCATGGCGTTCTGGTTTCCATTAGGCTTTAGACAAACACAGAAAACAAAAATGGTTGTAAATTGCTCCCAATCACCACTTTTCATCTCCAGCCTGGTTGTTTGTGTGCTGGAAGGCATCGTTGTCTGAAGGGCATCGAGGATCTTGTGTGAATGTGTCCGTGCCGACGCTTGCCACAATGTGCAAAGGCTTCATGACTGTCGTGGCCAAGGTGTGTTGTCTGAAAAGTGTCCAAATGTTTGGGTGGAGAAACATTTCTGATGGACAGTAAATCATTCAGCTCCGTCTGACAGAACAACAACAACAACAACATCGTGTCCTTGTGAATTCAGCGGAACATTTTTCACCTTGTCCTGCAAAGCTGCTGTTGTAAACATATCACCTACCGGCTTCACCATGATACTGGTCCAAAACACCAAAGCAGGTCATTGTCATCGCTGTCTGTGTGTGTGTGTGTGTGTGTGAGTGTGAGTGTGAGTGTGTGTTAGAGTGGCCATGTGTGATTCTAGTCAACTGGGACAAGCTACAATGAGTGGATCTGGTCTGGAATGATAACAGAGAGAGAGAGAGAGAGACAGACAGTGAGAGAGAGAGAGAGAGAGAGAGAGAGAGAGAGACAGACAGTGAGAGAGAGAGAGAGAGAGAGAGAGAGAGACAGTGAGAGAGAGAGAGAGAGAGAGAGAGAGAGAGAGACAGACAGTGAGAGAGAGAGAGAGAGAGAGAGAGAGAAAGAGGACCCTAGAGCAGACACAGAGGATACATCCAGCTCGGGGTGTGATTTGCAGCAGCATCCTCAGTGACCCAGGGTCAACAAAAGGAAGGGATGGAGCCAGAAAGAGAGAATAGGGTGAAGGAAGAAAGGACAGAGATTCAAAACAAAGAGAAGAATAATGAGAGAGACAGCAAGAGAGAGAGAGAGAGAGAGAGAGAGAGAGAGAGGCAGCATGAGAAGGAGAGAGAGAAAACTATTGCTGTGTCAAGCAGTGTTAGCTTATTTCCTGTCTGTCTGTCTGTGAAATCATTTGAGACCACTGTCTGTCTGTCTGTCTGTCTGTCTGTCTCTCTGTCTGTCTGTCTGTCTGTCTGTCTGTCTGTGCCTGGCCAACATTTTGACGTTTAACAGACACAACGTTGAAAACATACGATACATAAACGTAGTTGAGTCGACGCCCGTCACATCTTCATGAAATCATTTCAAAACAGTTTCCAATATGATTTTTTATTTATTAAAGATTCAAACATTTGTGCTTTAGTGGACAGTAATAGTGAAGAGAGACAGGAGAGACAGGTGAGGGGGGGGGGGGTGACATGCAGTGGTCCCAGGCTGGATTCAAAGCTGATATGTACCGTCACCATCTGAGTCACCACATCCTCCCTTAATGGGAATTCTCACCGAGCTGAAATTTCCTAGTGAAGTGAGTTTGTGCTCATTTGTGTTAGCGGTGAACTCGGCCACCTCCTGTACCCGTCTGTCACAACGCTGGGAGGACGGAGAGCGGACGTGAGGTATAGATAAAGACTCACAAATTGACTCAGGGTGTGTGTGTGTGTGTGTGTGTGTGTGTGTTATTAAATGTTTTTCCTCCTGTAAAACTTCTCCTAAGGAAAACATCCGCACGACGACACTTGATTGAAATGCACCGATCCCAATCCATCTTCAGCGTCAGGGAGCTTTGATCTAGTCGAGCTGAACAACGCTGATCAGCTCCGACTAGATCAATCCTGACGGTGAGTCTGTCCTCTGCTCTGACCCTGCAGCTTTGAGCTTAATGCCTCGCCTGACAGCTTGCTGACAGTTCTGGGGTCAGTTTGTGTCTTGGGCAGGGGGGGTTGAGGGTTGGAGGGCAGATGACTTCACAGATGCTGAAACTAATGTTCAACTATCAACTGAGGAACTAGGATTTGAGTAAAACATGGCTCAGGTTTGAATCAATTTTAAATGACGGTTTAAAAATGTTGTCTGTTTTTATTCTCTTTTGCTGACAAAGTGGTTTCTATTGCAGTGTCTAACTGTCAGGTCTCCTTTTCTATTTCCAAGCGTTTCTGATCCACACAGATCAAAGCCCTCATCCCAGGCCTCCAAATCATCACCACCTATATAAACGCTTCCATCCCCAAAAGACCTCATCCATCCTGAAGATGAAAGCCATCTCCGTCGGCGGGGCCACGGTCTCTGAACTTCTCCACGACGATTTTCATCTCAGTCATCTCAATCCCGGAGATGGCGTGCACGGCTCAGGTGAAGGAATAAGTGTTTGATTTACGGGAGAGAGAGCGAGAGAGAGAGCGAGAGAGAGACGATACATCTTTCTTGCACACACTCCTGCTGAGACAGCTGGCCGCCGAGTGCTCTCTATCAGGTGAAGCACATATCAAAGGAGCGCAAAGGGAATTTGTGAGAGTTTAAAGGGGGAAGGAAATGGGACGTGTTTCACAGGGAGGAAGAGAGGGATCAGAGGGCTTTGGTCGAAGCCCGAGTGGCCTCCTCCCCCTCATCTGATACGGATACCTTACAGGATGATTGCACCGCTTAAGATTTGGAGTGAATGTCGGGGAATGGATGACAAAGTGAAAAGCTAACGGCCCCATTTTGTTTCTCTCCAGGTAAGCCAGACAGAGCCAGACGTTTCAGCAAGAGGAATAACAACTAACTGAAATAGGTAATTACAAAAGTTTGTGCTTGTTAAAGAACTAAATGTGGTAAACTGCTCCCATGACTCTCAAGGTCGGCAGCGTATTGACTTTCTCTTGCCTCGCTGCACTGTGGACAATCCTGTTAAGCGTGCAGCGGGGCCACCTGTCCCTTGAAATACAAGGCAGCAGTAAACATGTCATCTGCCATGAATGATGCACCCACAGGAAAGCAAAATCCATATTTATACCTTTTGTGTCTCCCAGACACAGATGAGCTCTTCTTAAGACTGAGATGAGAATGAAGGAATTTTCTCCTGTTTCTCAAAATCAACCACGTCAGCTCATGTTGATCAAAATAAAACTCAATACTGTTGCATTTTCCTGTTGAAGTCATATAGTAGGAGCTTATTACCAGTATATATGTCACATGTTAGCATCTTCACATTTATCTCATAAAGTCTCAAGAATCTCACCTGATCTTTCCTGTCTCCCTCTACTGCTAAATATCAAATAAAGGCAAAAATAAACACTGAATTCGAGTGTAGTGGTGTAGTGGTGAGATGCATCTTTCCCAAGTTTAGTCCAAATCTGATCATTGGTGTCTGAGATATCATGCATGACACATGGACAAAAACACGGATCATCTAGCGCCCCCCTTGGGCCAATCTGGGAAATCCTGGAGTTCAGTGGTGAGTTGCATCCTACCCCCAAAATGTTATAAAAATCCTATCGCCGATGTGTCTGAGATATCACGAGTGATGCTCAAACAAACAAACAAATCATCGCTGTCATGTGAAAACCATGTATCTCCAAAATGTTAACTACAACTAAAGCAGTCTTGTTTTCACCTCGACCACCATGCATTTACAATTTCTCCAACAGGCTTTGAAAGGGTTTTGCAAGACCAACGGAGGTTCAGTTTTCTCAACCCACAGAGCAGCATGTAATACTTCAAGTGAAGAGAAAACATGAAAATCACCAAAATTGGTGGTAAGAGGTTTTCACATGACAACTGTGAAATGTAATGAGACGGAGTTAGAATGGGAAGGTTGAACGTGGAGCTAGCATGGTCACAAAGTGAAAAATACTCATGTAGTGGTGCGTTTCACTCCTTTGTGTCTTTACCTGCAGGTGGCAGCGTGCAGGCCTTGGGGAGGCTGGCGACAGGGGGCGGGTTGATCCTGCGAGGAGGACTCCCACCAATCAGGTCAGAGTGGTGGACCCTGGAGACCGTGGGGGACTGGGGGATGCTGGGCAGGGTACGGGACTTAGCCAATAGGGGCCTCTGCAGCTTCCTCTCCAGTGACCTGGTTGGACAGAACAGAAGCCAATCGGTGTTCAACTTGCTCAGTTCAAAAAGCTGGGAAGAGTACAAAGAAAACACACACACACACACACACACACACACACAGCCTCTTGGTTGGTACTGATCAATAGTGAAATCATTTCCACCTCTACATAATCAAGCAGAAGGCCATTTGGAACAAGTCAATAAGAATACAGCAGCTGAAATACACACTGGGAAACCGATCGATAGTCACACTCCTCGTCCAGACCGGCTTAGAGCAAATCGGTGACAAACCATAACACAGTGGAACCCTGATGGGACGTGGCGTGGGTGTCAAATAGTTGTGTTGGGGTTTTTTTTGTTGACATTTTTTTATGTCGGCCTTTGTATTTTTTAAACAAGGCAAAGAGAAATGTTTTTCACCATTAATCTCTCACTGATACTACAACCCAGGTTTCATTCCAAGGTCCAGCAACACTCTTATCTCTTTAAATTGATTTTAGGAAGTTAGCTGACACCAAGTGAGTGCAACAGTAGATAATATTTCAATTCCTACATTTCCAACATTACAAGCCACCAACAGTAAAGAGTTCTAGCGACCAGGCAATAGAGGTATCAAACCTCCCTGCATCCCCAGAAGGCCCCTGTGTAACTCAGGTATAAAAGAGCAGAGCAAGGTAAAGAAATAACACCCAGTTCTGATCAAACCCGACGAAACGTGGAAAGCATTCCAGGCGGGTGTGAGCAGACGAGGTCTAGACCTCTTGTGTGACCAGTTTGGGTACAGATCACGTGATCTCAGGCTGAAAATCGATCCGGCACACACAAGCTGAGATCCCCAGGCTGATGGTGGCTCATCCTTTTCAGTTGGAGGGATTCTGGTCTGTGCTGTTTTGTTCAATTGAGCTGACATTTGTTTTAAATGAAAATACATGATATTTATTTTACAAAGAGACATTAATTTCCATTATGAGTCCATTATGTTGCATTTAATATAAATTTAATATATGTTTCATTCCAAATAAAGATGACTTTTGCTTTTAGCATTAAATAAATCATTTGTTGAACGCTTTTATCCAAAGCCGTGACTGTGTACATATGGGTGGGCGAGGTGGAAATGGAAGCCCTATCCTCGGCAGTATTAGTGTCAAGCTGTGACAAATGAGCTACACAGGACCATGTTTCATACAACGGCATCAATATGACAAGTTCAATATGACAGGCACAAGTTCTTTAGGCCAGCCAAGCCAAGTCTTCTGTCTAAGCCTGGGATCACGTTTGTTGAATGTTACTTTCCAATAGAAGTTCATTCATTAAAGTGAGAGAACCACTGCTGCATCGCTCCATAGGGCGGGTGTCGCTCTGCACCTGCGTACTTTTTTGCAAGCTACACTTTTACATTTCATTTTACAGACAAGTCCTCTTGACATTCAACCTGTACCTCTACTTAAGTGAAACATTGCAGTTCTCTTTCAACTTCCTTGGATGTCTCAGTCCTGCCAAGCAGCCCGAGATGTATTAGCTGGCTTGAGGCTATCCATCACTAGGGAGCTATCCCGTAAACTCACACAGCCAGTTCTAAGTCAGCACATCCACAGGCCTGGGAAGTAAAGCACTGACATCTTCCCCCGTGTCAGCTAGAAAACTACTCCCCTGATAGCGGAGCTAGGTGTTGGAGAAGTGAACATCTGACCCGGGATCAGTGGATCCCCGGAGAGACTGAGGTGATTAAAACGAGGGAGCTGGAGAATGGAGGGGGGGATGGTCTGATGATGAATGATGGTTTGTATTGGTGATTATTATTAGAGGAAGAGCTGATTGTGAATGCATACACACACACACACACACACACACACACACACACACACACTTTGACAGTAATGGAAACTGGCAAGTCTTTCACTCCTCAGCAACCCATATTGACCTGCATGATAATTTGCCTGAAGCAGCAGCACACACTCACACACTCACACACTCACACACTTACACACTCACACACTCACAACCTCCTCACAGTCAGGTCAGCAGATGGCATCAGATGAAATAACTCAGGGTCCACCAGCAAACACATGCACAGACCCACAGCTACACACACACACACACACACACACACACACACACACACATGCAGTGGCTGGCCTCCCACCACCACATCATGATGACAACAGACAGGGCTGAACAGGCGGCCCAGGCCACTCTGACAGTTTGGGCCTCACTCATCCTGCAAACCTGTTGCTAAGCGACTTTGTCCACAAAAACACGAGGAGAGGAGAGGAGAGGAGAGAGGAGAGGAGAGGAGAGGAGAGGAGAGGAGAGGAGAGGAGAGGATGGAAGGGATGGGGGGCGAGAGAGGAGAGGAGAGGAGGGAGGGAGCCCATTTCTGCTTCCCAGCAGCAATCTGCATTTCCACAAAAACAATGCCTAGTATTGAGCGTACCACATCACATCCTCTGGTGCCAAATGTATTATCCTTGGTGGTACTGTCACGGGAAACAACTTGTTGTCTGTGTGTGTGTGCCAAAGGATTATGTGTAAGAGACAGAATATGAGAGTAAATAGAGGCGAGATATCGAGAAAGACAGAATGGCAGAAAATTACCGGGGAGAGAGAGAGAGAGAGAGAGAGAGAGAGAGAGGATGCGACGGGAGGCTCTGTGATGATGGTGTTCACCATGTGCGAAAATGCAGCGGCGGGGACAGAGTGTTCGTTGGAGACGGCCCCCGCGCTCGCCAGCCGATCGTAAACATCATCAACACATGCTTTTCAGAGTTCATCTCTTTTGATTCCTCTCTCCATCTCTGCCTGTAGTTGATTGACAGCTCGGAGAGCTCCCGGGGGACTTAGAAAGCCTCTGTTCTCATTCTCGCTCCGGGCAGAAATACACTTTGTTTTCGCTGCCAAAAGAGGTTTTAGCGCAACAGCTGTGTAGCGATTTGTATTAGGAACCTATTTTAATACTAAAAGTAGCACAGACAACCCCTCGACTCCCCTCGACCATGCACTGTGAAACTGCTGCTTTTGAAGGATTTTCCTAAGCCTGACTCCAAAACCTATTTCTGAACAGTTGGAAACGGGAGAAGGAAAACAGCCCCTGTTCATCCACTGGGCACGAGACTAGAGTCATGGGCACTATGTAATCTAGTATTTATCGTTTCTATTTTAAACCCCTCACCTAGACTGAAGCTATAAACGGAAGCACCGTCTTTGAGGCCTGAATGAACGGGAATCAGCTCTTCAGCAGCTTGACGGATGGTATATTTTGGTGAATAGCATTGGGTGCTGTGGTGAATGCTGCTCCCTGGAGATAGTGGGATCTGTCCCTGGTGCTGAATCAAGCAATTACAGAGCACACACTCACACACACTTACCAAAAAATTGCGTTTTCATGAAAAAAAAGTCATTTCTATGAGCAAAGCATTTCAAGACCCGACACAGATCGAACTGAATCCTGCGTAATGAGGGCAACAGGTCTGCATCTACATCCATTCTTGGATATTGAGCCACTGGTACATTGGCACTAATGCATGTTCCATTTATTGTTGCAGTGAATTTATGAAGTCAATAGTCAACAGCACATGTTTACTCATTCATGAGCTGGGAGAGTTAGCTTGGTGCTGAGCCAGCCACTAAAAGTCTCATTCGGTAGTAATGGGTTTTTCCCCTGTTTGTGTGTGTGTTGTGTTGGGGGTGGGGATAGCAGGGTATCACAATCCCGCCATTTTTTTTCTCTTTCTTCTTCTCTAGCCTCATGTTTTTTTCACCTCTTTAATTCTCATCTTGCCTTTCTCTGAGTCCAGCCTGCCGTGAAATGCACCTGACAAAGAGGCGCCTGGATATTTATAAAGTTGTAATCTATACCGACCCGAGGTAGCAGCATTCGTACATCTTTGTGGCAAGCAGGGAAGGGATCGGACCTTGCTCATGAGATGGAGAGAGGCGGGAGGGACCCATCGGGACAGATAGATACAGATGGATTAACCTCTGTCGATGTCTTTCTGTGTTTCAGCAGACGCTGGCAGAGCAGCCAAAGGACTTAATGAGAGCTGAAGCTGCTTTGATGAGCTGACCTGAGCTGAGGGAGTCTGTAAAGGCCGTCCATTACAGACTGATGGACTTATCCTTGTTCATTACAGACTGATGGACTTATCCCTGTTCATTACAGACTGATGGACTTATCCCTGTTCATTACAGACTGATGGACTTATCCCTGTTCATTACAGACTGATGGACTTATCCCTGTCCATTACAGACTGATGGACTTATCCTTGTTCATTACAGACTGATGGACTTATCCCTGTTCATTATAGACTGATGGACTTATCCCTGTTCGTTACAGACTGATGGACTTATCCCTGTTCATTACAGACTGATGGACTTATCCTTGTTCGTTACAGACTGATGGACTTATCCTTGTTCATTACAGACTGATAGACTTATCCTTGTTCGTTACAGACTGATGGACTTATCCCTGTTCATTACAGACTGATGGACGTATCCTTGTTCATTACAGACTGATGGACGTATCCTTGTTCATTACAGACTGATGGACTTATCCCTGTTCATTACAGACTGATGGACGTATCCTTGTTCATTACAGACTGATGGACGTATCCTTGTTCATTACAGACTGATGGACTTATCCCTGTTCATTACAGACTGATGGACTTATCCCTGTTCATTACAGACTGATGGACTTATCCCTGTTCATTACAGACTGATGGACTTATCCCTGTTCATTACAGACTGATGGACTTATCCCTGTTCATTACAGACTGATGGACTTATCCCTGTTCATTACAGACTGATGGACTTATCCTTGTTCATTACAGACTGATGGACTTATCCTTGTTCATTACAGACTGATGGACTTATCCCTGTTCATTACAGACTGATGGACGTATCCTTGTTCATTACAGACTGATGGACTTATCCCTGTTCATTACAGACTGATGGACTGTATCCCTGTTCATTACAGACTGATGGTCATTACAGACTGATGGACTTATCCCTGTTCATTACAGACTGATGGACTTATCCTTGTCATTACAGACTGATGGACTTATCCCTGTTCATTACAGACTGATGGTCATTACAGACTGATGGACTTATCCTTGTTCATTACAGACTGATGGACTTATCCCTGTCCATTACAGATTGATGGACTTATCCTTGTTCATTACAGACTGATGGACTTATCCTTGTTCATTACAGACTGATGGACTTATCCCTGTTCATTACAGACTGATGGACTTATCCTTGTTCATTACAGACTGATGGTCATTACAGACTGATGGACTTATCCTTGTTCATTACAGACTGATGGACTTATCCTTGTTCATTACAGACTGATAGACTTATCCCTGTTCATTACAGACTGATGGACTTATCCCTGTTCATTATAGATTGATTGATTTATCAAGGGGATGTTACAAAACGTTTAGTGTGAAGTACATCAAGAAAATGTCAAACTACCTAAAACATACTACTACTACTCAGATGAACCACCGGGAATTTCAAGCTGGCATTGCTTCTAGCGTTTGATGATAGGAGTACCTAAGAAACGCAGCGATTTAAAGAGGACGACTGTGCAGATTAATACAAGCTCAAGTTCTTTACAGAAAGTCAAAGTTTGGATATATCAATGTGAACTGAATGTAATGGCTTCAAGTGCTGATGGGAGTAGGCACACAGCAGAAGCTCTTGACCCTGGAGCAAATCTAGATTTAGAGGTCTTGCCATTCATCAGTTTCAGTAAAAGTGACGTGGCCACTTGCTGTGGATTTCTGAAGTGCTGGAAAGAGGTGATTATTGAGGCCATGAACTAGATTTCCACTTATTCACAGTAACCTAGTCATTGAGCAATACCGTCTCTCTCTCTCTCTCTCTCTTTCACATTCCCTCTCTCTACCATCCCATCCAGTCACAGACAAAGGAGGCAGAGCTCAGCTGTCCTGGTCCAACATCTAAAGACAGACTCTTGTCACAACTCTGATTCCCCCCAAACCCCGCCGGCTCCTCCTCTCTGCCTGTCAGCTTACAAAGAGACAGAGAGAATGGGAGTGAGAGAAAAAAAAGGGCAACCGGGAGGGGAAAGAGAGACGTGGAGGGTGAGCAAGAAAGAAAAGCAAAGGGAGAGAGAAAGTAAGACAGAAGATTGGAAGAGATGGAGGGGCGTAGGAAGGGGGGCGGTTTGCGAGAGAAAGAAAGACTGTGTGGGAGAGATGGAGAGAGAGAGACTGTGTGGGGGAGAGAGAGAGATGCTGGATTTGCGATGGCAGGGAATCTAAGAGAGAATCTAAGAGCGTATCTGCCAGTCTAAACTCATTTCACACTCAGCGCTGTTATTTTTTTTTACATTTTTCTTTTTTTTTTTCGTGCCAGATGCCCACCCACGTTAACACTGCTGGTGTGGGCGGGATGAGATGTGATGGACGTTATTTAAAAGTCTAGAGTTGGGGGATTGGTGGATGAAAATAAGAGAACATGTATTTCTTCTAGCATCTTCATTTTCAGAGATTTTGATCAGGGTTTTAATATCACTTGACATTAGCCTATGAACAATTCATGTACTCTGCTTAAGTTTATTTCTTTTTCGATGCATGCTGGCAGCTGCATGAGAGGATACTGACATCCGTGACGCCTGGGATATGATATAAAAGAGAAAAACAGGACTCAGTTGTGCATCACGTTTTGTTTCCCAGCAGATGCACAAAGACACAGGATATCACAGATAGACGGGGTTTGCTTTATTCTTCCCACTATGTTCTTTGGTCTATAAGTGCAACTCAACTCTCTTTCTGAATCTGTTATTCAAAGCAAGGCGTTGTTGCAACTTTCCAAAGCCACGAAAATTAAGTTTGCAGAGTGTGAATTGCTTCTGTGAGACACAAAAGAAATTGGATCCAAGCCATGCTGCAGTGGAAATTAAACTTAAAAATAGCGTTTTATCAAATAAACATTTATTAGTCTGATACATTACGCCTCAACAATACACCCTCCTTTTATTTGGGTAAAATGTAAACAAATCTGGGTCATCCAAAGGGGGAATTCAATTAGATATCTTTAATATATGTGTCTGTACACAGTCCAATTGGGTATGTGGGGTAGAGGAGGTCTGGTATTTTTGCAGTGTTGTCTAAATGGGACAGGTGAATGATCCAACCAGACTGGGGGTTGTAGTGTGAATTGGCTGAAGTCTATACATGTACATAACAGAACAATTTGCAGTGAGTCCAACAGCAGAATATGCTTCAGTTCCTAGATCAATAACATTGCAATCAACCAATAGTAATACATTGGTAATACATTATTTTTCTCTGTAACATCAAACGACATCCTGAATGTGACTGATTCACTAGCAGTAACACCACTTCATAAATTCATATCGTATTTCAACAGCATGACAGCCATGGCCAGAGTGGACAGCGAAGAGTGATCCACAGAGACGTCATACCCAAGCTCAATATATAAAACAATAATAGGCTGACAAGTTGACACAAAAAAAACTGGTGCAGATGTGACTTTGTATGTGCAGGACATCATTTCTTATGACTCAAGATGTCTAAAAACCACCACCATAGCCAGGCTGGAAAAGAGGGAGGCTGCAGACTATGACAGTACTTTGACGGTGTATTGGAAATCAAATGATCATCATTGATCTGACGTGAGCGACAACAGTGAGAGTAATGTGGAACTTCATCATCTATAAGCATGAATGAGGATAGATTAGACATGTACACACACACACACACACACAGACACATATAGAGATGTAGTATCCATTTGAAGCAGCGTAACCTCGAGTAGCCTTGAGGTCAGACCATGAGGTTGCTGACTCAACTCTCCAGACGGTCGGGGAAATACTGGGAGAGAAAACTGAACGAGAAACTCTCTCCTCTCCCACCACTGCCATCAATTTACCCTTGAGTAAAGCACCTCTCCAGTCCGGGTGTCCATCAGTGTGCTTGTACTGGGCAGCAGGTGTTGTAATTGACTTTACTTTCCCTCAACCCGCCTCGTCTACTTCTACCTGAGTTACATTTCACCAGAATGACTTTGGACAACTCCCAGAGAAGGAGCATGAACTTGTTGCGGCTGTTGGTTTCATATGTAGGTGGAGAGAGCGATAGTGATAGTGACAGCGAGAGCAAGCGAGCAGGTTTCTCCAGTCAAGAAAAAGTAAGAGTCGCATCCCTTACTCAAAAGACAACATGTCTTGTCGCTGCATTGCATTCTGGTCTACTGTCGGCGGAGAAATTGGTATCTCTGCCTCTTCTACGAGGGATTTCTCCCTGTATGATTGTTGAACGTTGTCTAGAAAGAAGCCCTTGCTCTTTGATCTTAAGGGACTGACACCAAAACCTAACATCAAACTATATTGTAGCTGACCTGGAAATATCTCTACGAGACCTCATGTCATCTACATTTCACCAGTTAAGAAAAACAACAAAATGGACTCAGAAATGCAAGGCACACATTTTTAACAGAGTTGAAGTGTTTAAGATGGATTTTTCCTCCAAGGTACCAGTTAGTTCTTAGCAGAATTCCCTTCTCAACAATTGTCTAAAGTAGGTATGTGTGTTGCATGTGGCCTCACACCTTCAGCTATGTGAGGCTAGACCAACCATGCAGTGGCAAAACAGGAGCAAATGTTTGGATGATACCTCTTTGCATGGAGCCAGGGTAACGGGCAGCCAATCCACAGCCTGTTTGATACAGAGCCATTATTTTGCTTTGATTTCATTGGCTAATGGTCAGAGAGAGTGTACGGTGGTCAGCAGGGACAAAGCCTGAGCATAAACAATATATATATATAACTGAGCCATTCAAATGTTATCGACTCAAAAGGTTACAGACCAGTGAGGCGGGTGACCCTAGTGATTTATCCACCACACAAATTGGCATTTGGCAGGTGTTAATTTCAGTTTCAGTTACTGAACTAGAGCATGCATGCTCAGGTGAGTTACTCTGGAGAAATGAAGGTAAATAGTTACTATTACTGTTAAATAAAATCCAACCATTCCATCTCCTTATCCATATCTACCTCACCCAGAAAACCCCCAGGATTCAACAGTGTGTCAACTCTCAGTCAGTAGTAGCCTTTAACATGCCTGGCACACCTCGACACTTATGTAACACCATGCACGTTCACACACACACACACACACACACACACACACACACACACACAGACTCACAGGACTGACTGGTCTGACTGATGACTCCAGATGATACCAGAATGTTCTCAAGATAGTTCTCAGGTTTATTTAAGGGCACGCAGTCAGAGCTAGATGAAAGGACATGACAGAGTATAGTAGAAGGATGTGCTGTTTGTAGACGGGCATACCAATGCACACACACACACACACACACACACACACACACACACACGTGACAAACTAGGCAGAGGGCTGAGAGATTAAGACATTTCTTCTTAGTTACCTGTTCACATGCATGCAGGCACACACACACACACACACACACACACACACATGCACACACAAACACACACACACACACACACACACACACACATACACACACACACACACACACACACACACACACACAGGTTACCTGGCCTCTGCCACGGTGCAGCAGTAACTGCCGCTGCGCCGCGAGCTCCTGCCCACCCGCAGCTCCTCTCGAGACTTGCGGCGGTTGAAGTAGTCTGTGAGTTTCCCAAAACTCGCCATCTTTTCTCCTCTCACCTCCACCTCCCTCCCTCCCTCCCTCCTGTTGCCCTCTCTCCTTTTAATCCGTAAAAAACCAAAACAACCAAAACAAACAAACAAAAAAAAATGTGTTGAGTTTGTGGTTCAGTTCTGCCAAACTCCTGAGCCACGTCCTGTCTGGCCGTCTGCGTTCCTCTACCTCTACCTGGACTCTAGATGCACGGCGAGGCGTCAGCCGCGGGTCCGAGCCTCCCCGTCCTCCCTCATCCTCTTGTGCTCGGGGGGATGAATGCGCGGCAGAAAATAGCCAAACCTCCTGCCTGCTGCCTCCCTCCCTCTCTCTCTCTTTCTCTGGCTCCCGCTTCCCCTCTTTCGATCGTCTGCTGCTGCCTCTCAAAATAGTAACGTTTGCCTACCAGTCGACACAGCGGGAGCGGTAACCCCCGCAGTGGAGAGCGAAACCAGAAGGAGGAGGAGAGGAGAGTTGGATAGCGAGAGAGAGAGAGAGAGAGAGAGAGAGAGAAATGAGAGGTGGGTGCTGTGTGCCAGTCTCTCTCTCTCGCTGGTGCGTGAGTATGAGCTGCTATGATGTCTGTACCTAAGCCCACCCAACCCCCCCTTCCCTCTCTTCCTCTCTCTCTCTTCATCTCACATTCTCTTGTGTCTCTTTCTCTCTATCATGCACACACACGCATTCTTACACATCACTGTTTGGCGATTGGCGGGCGTGCACACACACACACACCACACACACACACACACACACACACACACACACACACACACACACACACACGGTCATTCAAAGCTAGAGAACAGGTGGTAGTGGTTGCTTTGTCTCGCTGTCCATCTCTTTCTCTCACATACACCTTCTTCACTATCATACCTTTCCCCTGTCTGTGCATGTGTGTGTGTGTGTGTGTGTGTGTGTGTGTGTGTGTGTGTGTGTGGAGGGGAAGCTCTCTTTCATCGATACTGAAAAACAAACAGAGCGGCTCGGTGGGAATGACCGTCTGTTGGCCCCCCGGTGCATTTATCTGGGGGAACCACACTCTAAATAAAAACCATCGATCGGTAAGAAGAGCGCGAGGGAGGCTGGAGGTTTGTACTGGTGAGGGGGGAGAGAGGAGGGGGAGGGATGGGAAACAAGGATGATGGGAAGAGGGGGCAAGCAAGGGAGGGAAGGATGGAGGGAGGGAGGGTGTGATGAGTGTGAACAGATCATTAGTGTGTGTGTGTGTGTGTGTGTGTGTGTGTGTGTCTCCCTCGCCTACTCCAAACATCACACACACAGGCATTCCTCCATCTATTCCCTCTCATTCTCTCTCCAGAAGCCCTCCCTCCCTCTCTCTCTCTCCCTGACTGTGTCCCTCTTGACTCACCCTCTCTCTATCTATCATTTCTTGCTTTCATAATCAAAATCTCTCATGTACTCCATCACCCCCCCCATCGCTCTCCCCCCATAGCTCTCCCCCCTCCCTCCTCCATTTTCCCTGCCTGATCTAGATGTCTCTCCTCCTCTCCATCCCACCTTCCCTCTCTCTCTCTCTCTCTCTCTCCCTCCCTCTTTCTCCTCCACTCAAATGGCCCCAGGGGCGAGTTTCTAAATTGTCTGACTTTTACATCGCGCTCACTTGAGAGAGTACACAGCGAAGCCCGAGTGTGAAATATATATACACACACACACGCAGTACATAGCAGCAGGCATCCAAAAGCAACCAGGATCCCCAAAAAAAAAAGAATAGAAATAAGCAGTTTTCTTCTCACCTCGCCATTTTTATATTTAATGATAAGAAAAAAAGCTGAAAGCTGATTGAAGCTGCAGCTGGGGCATCTGGGGGCTAATTGGGGAAATGAAGGCAACACAGCTGGGCCCATACAGCTGGTAATAGGACTGATGAAGTACTGGTCACTCACGTCTCCGTTAGCAACGCCACCAGGATGAGATCTCACTTCTACAGCACTCACACTCAAATGGACGTAGCATAACACTAAATAAAAGAAAGCCTTTAGTTGATTCTTTTACCCAACGTGTCTTAGATACAGCACATACATGTGTAGCTTAAGTGGCCCCAGAGGGAATTGACCCCTAACCCCTGCTGGTGTTACTGGCTTTCTCTTCCCACTGAGGTAAACAGGACCAAAACAGAGAGTCCAGCAATGATCTGATGAGGAGCGAACACTTAAATAAGCAATAGTAATAGATAGTAATAGGTCTTTAAAACATCCAAAAGTATAAATCAAGATGTAATGACAGGCTCAGTACAGGCAGGCTGTAAAGTTACATGACAATTTGAAGATAAAGACATCACAATCTGAAATAATAAATGTACAACAGGAATTTGCCTTAGTGATGTGTGTGTGTGTGTGTGTGTGTGTGTGTGTGTGTGTGTGTGTGTGTGTGTGTGCGTGTGCTTGTATTTGCTCTGGTGTGATCCTACACTGGGAGTTAATATTGTGTGAAAGGTGTGGGCTGTGTGAGCTCTGCAGAGAGCTGGGCTTATTGATCTAACTCTCCCCTCTGCCTCCCCCTCCATCTTAATGCTGTTCCTTCTCTCTCTCCCTCTCTCTCTCTCTGTCTCTCTCCCTCTCTCTCTCTCTCTCTCTCTCTCTCTCCGTCTTGATTCTCAGCACACGGTTCGTTGTTGACATGCCTCTGCAGCAATGTCGCCGAGACAAATTCCTCTACATTTATTGCGGTTGGAGATTACATTAACTCTGACTTGTAAACATGCATTAACAGAAAAGCACACTCTCATTTCTCATTTCCACCCTATAGGAAGCGTGCTGTCAATTTCAACAGTGCAGGGAGAAAAACATTCATGGACACTCCACTAATATGCACACATAATGCCCATAATGTCTGTACTTGCTGCTTTATACCTGAGAAAAGCATCCTGTATGTACGCTAGAGTTAAAATATATAATATCTGCCCACAAATCTCGTTTCCAAAAACATTTCCAAAAACAACGCTTGTGTAAGCCACCTTCCACAGTGGTTTAAAATTGGATCTTGCTTGATAAATGGGGTTGTCTGTGTTTAATAGCCAGGGAGAAACACAGAGAAAGAGAGCGAGAGAGAGAGAGAGAGAGAGAGAGAGAGAGAGAGAGAGGGAGAGAGAGGGAGAGAGAGAGGGAGTTAAGAGAATTGAGGAAGAAGCAGAAAGAAAGTGAGTCTCGAGGAAAAGAGGGCATGGCGGCGGCAGAGCGAACACCAAGCCTCTGAGGAGACTTTACCACCACAGCTCAAACTACTGATGGCTCTGGCTTCTTCCTCCTCTTGCGTTTGGCTCTCAAACGGCTTGGACTGATGAATAAACTATACAGCACGTTGCCGTTTTCATTTGAACACAAAACAGCCTCACTTCGGGAGTGGGAAAGGACGTGCAATGTATTTCATTGCATTCAGGTTTTAGGCCACCGCCATTTGAGTTTAAAATTTCAATCCCTGGGCATGTGACGTCACCGCCGCCAGCCAGATGAAACCAGTTTTTAAATTCTATGTATCTGAAAAGTAAAGATGCTAAAATTGGAGAGTAAACATGTTTATTTGACCAAAACAAACTCTGCTCTGTTGGACCCAGAATGCACCGAGCCACAGAATGTAACAAAGTGTTCCTCCACTATTGTGTGTGCATGCGTGTGTGTGTGTGTGTGTGTGTGTGTGTGTGTGTGTGTGTGTGTGCAGCGGCGTGCATGTGAGTGTGAACTCAATGACAACACGGAGAATGGCATTAAATATTCATCACTTCACCCTCCACTTTGAACTGAAGTGATGTCTGATGACGCCACACACACACACACACACACACACACACACACACACACACGCATGCACAACTTGTAACAGATCTTAGCAATCAATCCACAGACACTTTGATACACCATTCCACTCTACAGTTAATTTGACAAGCGAGAGACGGAGAAACAGACAGGTGGAGAAAGTTTCCTCCTGTAATTACTGTAGCAGCTCTACTCACTAGCTCTCTCTACTGGGATTTGTCAGACAGGAACATTCTCCCTCTGACACACACACACACACACACACCACACACACACACACACACACACACACAATTAGTGTTATTCACAGTAAAAATGAATGCCATCTTATTGGAATACAGAGGAAGAATCATTCATATCCTCATAGAATGATAAGCACCCACTAAGGACACGCACACACACACACACACACACACACACACACACACACAAGATGAACACTGCCAACCTCTTTATGACTCATCAGCAAAGGGCACCGTGAAGCAGCCCAAGGATTATCTCCTTTTCCCTGTGTGTGTGTGTGTGTGTGTGTGTGTGTGTGTGTGTGTTCCTCTATACTTCTCACACGGAAGTGATGCTCGCTACCATCAAGACCACATCCCTTCTTTTATTGCCTCCCTCTCTCCCTATTTCCTTCCTTTCTCTTCCCTTTTCATTCTCATCCTCCTTTCATCCTCTAGCTGTCAACTCCTCTTCTTAGCTCACGTTTCTGTCTGTCTGTCTGTCTCTTTCTCTCTCTTACACTCACAGCTTTTCTTTGATTATAATCCTATAAAAATCCTACATTCCTATTCCGTCTGGAGTTACAGGAATATGTAAGGAATACAGCAGGTACAGCAGTATTCTCTCAATGTGTTGCAATGTGATTCATTCCCTACCAAAATAATCCCTACCCTAATTGTAGTGACCTGTTACACGATTACAATCACCTGTTACATGATTACCATCACCTGGTACATGATTACCATCACCTGGTACACGATTACAATCACCTGTTACACGATTACAATCACCTGGTACACGATTACAATCACCTGTTACATGATTACAATCACCTGGTACATGATTACCATCACCTGGTACACGATTACCATCACCTGTTACATGATTACAATCACCTGGTACACGATTACCATCACCTGTTACATGATTACAATCACCTGTTACACGATTACCATCACCTGTTGCATGATTACCATCACCTGTTGCATGATTACCATCACCTGTTACACGATTACCATCACCTGTTACACGATTACAATCACCTGTTACACGATTACCATCACCTGTTACACGATTACAATCACCTGTTACACGATTACAATCACCTGTTACACGATTACAATCACCTGTTACACGATTACCATCACCTGTTACACGATTACCATCACCTGTTACATGATTACCATCACCTGTTACACGATTACAATCACCTGTTACACGATTACAATCACCTGTTACACGATTACCATCACCTGTTACACGATTACCATCATCTGTTACACGATTACAATCACCTATTACACGATTACCATCACCTGTTACACGATTACAATCACCTGTTACACGATTACCATCACCTGTTACACGATTACAATCACTTGTTACATGATTACCATCACCTGTTACGTGAGTACAGCAACAATTTAAATGATCACAGTTTGAGATTATAGTCACCTGCCTACCAAGGTGATGTAAGGAAACATAATGAATCCATGGATGAATAAGAAAACTGAAATTGTCTCCCCTTACCATCGTGGTTTGGCGTTACTCATGGTGAGCAATGAACTCACAGTGGGATTTCAGGGTGGTGGAACAATTTCATTTAGGTTCAGAGAATGATGTTCAGATAGCAGAGCCGTGGAAAAAGCCGATGTTTGTGATTGATTAAATCGAGGTGTTAATATTGCTGGAATGATGGAGGGCATGGTTTAGACAGTGTTATTCTTGAATCAAATACACTTCTTCAGGCTGGGCTTCAATTAAGGACCAGCAGAGCCCATTCTTAAGGGGATATGTTTCATCACATAGGATCAGAAACATTTGATGTACACATTAGTACAAAGTATTTTAGTATTTTCAAAGTACTGCTGATTTTTTATGTTTCCATCCATCCAACACCACATTCATTCATTCATTCATTGACTCATTCTTCCACCCTTCCTTTCTCCCTCCTTATCTAGCTTGGTATTCCAGCATCATTCAACGTTCACACAGAATTATTGATAATTATTGAGATTTGTGTGTGTGTGTGTGTGTGTGTGTGTGTGTGTGTGTATTCTGGGACGTTCTGTATCCAGTTTATGGGGTGACCTGAGGGGAACAAACAACAGCTGGGTACCGTATGATTCACATCCCTACTGTCACATAGAGTTCCAGGTAATGGAGCGGCCGAACATTCACACATACACCAACACACTTGCACGCTCACTGTCCCTCTCTCTCTCTCTCTCTCACACACACACACACACACACACACACACACACACACACGCACACATGGTGCACATGCACACACACAAATGCACAGTTCGTCCTGTCCTTTGATCAGACGAGAAGACCCACTCCTTGAGCACA
Source organism: Hoplostethus atlanticus (assembly GCA_034670405.1). Lineage (NCBI taxonomy): Eukaryota > Metazoa > Chordata > Actinopteri > Trachichthyiformes > Trachichthyidae > Hoplostethus > Hoplostethus atlanticus. Next base: position 3,080,115 of record JAXDDX010000047.1, read on the forward strand.
GAAGGCTTTCAGACGTGTTCACAGGTTTAATCCTTTCAGGTTAATTTGGTGTTATATCCATTTTAGAAACACAACCATTACATACTGTAAATATATTGAAGCTTCATATCTCTAAAATATAGATGATCCAGAGTGTCATCATCATCAAGTGTGATCATTTTGTTATTGTCATTTTGTTATTGTGATCATTTTGTTAATTGTACACTTTACTTAACCTTACTTTGTTTTAAGCTCAAAAGCTCAAAGGTAATTTTGTAATACTATTTTTCGCTTTTTCAAATGATATTTTGGATCAAATAAATTTGCCTTAAAATGATAAATTATATCAAATAATCCTTTGAAAAAAATGGAACTCAAGTACACTGTGAACCCTTGAAAAACACGAGGAGTTTCATTCACCTGATCCCACAAGTGATATGTCTACTGATCAGGTGGGATACATCAAGCACTTAAAATAAGTGAAATCATATTCAGATCTCTTTGTCCAAGTCTGAAGATGACAACGACCGAGACACGATGGAGAACTTTCCCACTGACTGCTTTTAACTGACAGACACATAAACGAATGCAATCACAGGAAAAGTGTGCCAGCATTGTCACCTATGTCCCCACCAAAATCCTGTATCTTCAAAAAAATCACCTTTTTTAGAAAAGTTGGTTGCTTTTCCCATTGATGCTCTTGCACTTTTGACATGTGACAACTCATTTCAATGTGTCGCCTCGAGTCATCCACACTTTCTGCACACGGAAGACAATGCCAGATGTTGTGTATGGTGGGAAAAATGGCAGAATTAGAGATTAAGACTACATGGGGATTAAAGGTTAAAGTTTCCACAAAAATTAAAGCATTCTCTTGTATGGAGGATAAACATGCAAGTACACACACACACACACACACACACACACACACACACACACACACACACACACACACACACACACACACTCCTTTTACATCTTGTCCCTATCCATGTAAAAGAAACATCAGGACTACTGTAGCCCAGCTGTTATTTGAAGTCCGGCGCTGTGTGGCCCGCTCTGACCCAGCTGTCCATTTAGGTGAACGGGGCTGGACAGCTAAGATAGCAGCTTTCAGTGCGTCTGTCTGCAAGGAGCAGGAACCAGCTATCGATTGAGAGTCTTTTGCAGCATGGTCAGTGGGGGTGGGGGGATAATGGATGGGTGACGGGGGGGAGAGAGACTGGGAGTGAGAGGAGGAGGCAGTAATATCACGACCACGACAGAAGACTCAGAAGAGTGGAAAGCAGATGAGACTTCAACTGCTTTGTTTTGCTTCCTGACAGGATTTCTGTTAACCTTTTTATTTACCTGAGGAAGGTTCAGCAAACACTTCACACACATTCAGACCAAGGAGCTGCTCAGTACAACCACTGCCAGCCAATGAGCATTTATTAATGACATGGCAGCTTTCCATTCCAACTGTCAACATGTCTGTCCATCGATCCCCCTTCCTTCCTTCCTTCCTTCCTTCCTTCCTTCCTTCCTTCCTTCCTCTCTACAAATACATTCCCAAATACATTCAACACCTTGCCGTCTCTCTTTCTCTCCTCCATCTCTCTGTTTCCTTCCTTCACTCTCTCTCTCTTCCTACCGGTCCATTCATCATTTCTTCCCTCACTCTCTCTTTCTATCCCTCCCTCCCACCTCCTCCTCTTCTCTCCATCTTCCTCTCTCTCTCTCTCTCTCTCTCTCTCTCTCTCTCTCTCTCTCTCTCTCTCTCTCTCTCTCTCTCTCTCTCTCTCTCTCTCTCTCTCTCTCTCTCTCTCTCTCTCTCTCTCTCTCTCTCTCTCTCTCTCTCTCTCTCTCTCTCTCTCTCTCTCTCTCTCTCTCTCTCTCTCTCTCTCTCTCTCTCTCTCTCTCCCTCCACCTCCAGCCATCAGGCCATTCAGACATAAATTACAGAGCTTCTGGTCTGGGGGGCTGGTCTGAATAAATGATGAAGCTCTGCAAATGTTGGCTGCTGACTTTGAACTTCTCCTAAACTTCTTACAAAACTTCTGATGAATTACCGCTGCCAGGAGGCTCCCGGTCAGCAAATTAAAACAGTTTCTTCAGGTTAAAGGCATATTAATGTCCGATTAAAAGCCGATCGGAGCTACCCCTAGGTAAGAATACGTGGGAATAGAGGGAATATAGGGAAGGAGTGTAAGAATGGAGGGAGGTTGGTCTCCAAACCCCAATAAAAGATGAGTCTAACTGAACCGCACAAGCACATAGAGAAACCCAACCGGTTGAAATATCCTCTCCTGAGAGTTGCTGCTTCCAGTAGAGGTGTTGCAGCTTCATCCTGAGTGAGTAGGGAACTAATCGATGTCTTCTAGAGGGGATGCACTGAGATGTAAAGGTGTTGCAGCAGCAGGGCGGTGTGTGGCGAGGAGAGAGAGAGAGGGTCCTTCACCGGGTTCAAACCCCTTGTGTCGGCCAGCTGAAGTGGGAGGAATTCATCAGCCATCGGTCAATCAGTTAGTTTATTGAAGCAGTACTTCATCTAATGGGACACACAAACACATCGATGTACATGTTCGCTCTCTCTCTCGCTCTCGCTCTCTCTCTCTCTCTCTCTCTCTCTCTCTCTCTCTCTCTCTCTCTCTCTCTCTCTCTCTCTCTCTCTCTCTCTCTCTCTCTCTCTCTCTCTCTCTCTCTCTCTCTCTCTCTCTCTCTCTCTCTCTCTCTCTCTCTCTCTCTCTCTCTCTCTCTCTCTCTCTCTCTCTCTCTCTCTCTCTCTCTCACACTGAGCAGCAGACAATTTTACCCCACTTCAGTGATTTACTCACACACACACTCATAAATAGACACACACACACACACAAACATTTTCCTTTGATGAAAGCCAACCGCTGTTTCTGTTTTTGTTTTTGCTCTTGTCTATTATTGATGTCCTACCGACAGCCTCCTGTGATTCATTATGCAGCAGATCGGAGGGATTTGAACAGCGCCGTGTGCCGTTCTTCATCCTCTGGAGAGTGATTAGACTGCTGTGTGCGAGTGTGTGTGTGTGTGTGTGTGTGTGTGTGTGTGTGAAGGCAGGATGTTCTAGGTGAGATGAGTGGTCCTCCAGTCGCCGTCGCAACGTCGCAACGTCATAACACAATCAGAATCTGTCTCGATTGAATGAGTCATGTTGTGTTACACGTCGGCGTTACGTGTGTGTGTGTGTGTGTGTGTGTGTTCTGTTAAGAATTAGGAACAAAAAGGCTGTTTTTTCATCTGATGTAAGACACACACACACACACACACACACACACACACACAATGCATAAACAGCAGTAGATGCACCAGATAAGTCCAGATGTACAAGATACGCTTTAATGTTTGTAGAAATCTGCTAACTTTTACTTTTAATCCCCATGTAGTCTCATTTTAGTCTTGATGAAATAAACCATTTAGACACTTCTTAGTTTGACACATATACACATAAATACACACCACTAGATATGATAATAAGTAAGATATGAGAATATCTACTGTCGATGAAGAGGACCAGAGACATTAATAGGAGGAGGTGAAGGTCGGGGTGCATGGGGGTCAGGCATGCAGCAGTGAGTTAGGGAGGTTAGGGGTTGGAAAGTCAATGGAGTGTCCTCACAAGGATTGTAACTCCAGGATGTGTGTGCCTATGTGTGTGTGTGTGCATCTGTACGCACATGTTTGTGTATGTGTATGTGTATGTGTGTGTGTGTGTGTGTGTGTGTGTGTGTGTGTGTGTGTGTGTGTGTGTGTGTGTGGGTGTGGAAGAAGTTGACAGTGTGGTGCGATCATGTCAGCTATCAGCAGACACAGACATGAGACCTTCCAGCTATGCTGCTCACATAGCCTTGGAGACAGGCTGGGAAACATCACACACACACACACACACACACACACACAGACGCATGGACACACACACATTGTTCTCCTTGAAGCAACAATAATTTGTCTTCCGAGTGTCTGTTCAATGTGAACAGGTACATCTTGTCCTGAACCATGACATGAATGTAATGCAGACTTGGTGCAAAATCAAAAAAAGATGGCCGCCCATCGGTCTGATGTCATTCCCCCTGAGGCAGCTGTTTTCCGAATGACGGGATTTTTCATGGTCAGAGGAAGCAGCTTGTGTGTGTGTGTGTGTGTGTGTGTGTGTGTGTGTGGTGCGGTATGGTTTTATTTTTGTGGCCAGGTTATGTTGTAAACTGTGGGGAAAAGACATTCTTGTAAGTATAAGGCTAAACGCACCACGTGCTACATTTGTGGTTGGAGTGGTGAACTGACTGAAGACGCTGTAGTCTTTAAGCCACTGAGGAGCGATTAAGAGCCGCAGCACCCATAAATCATCTTCACCAAAAACACATAAATCCACATAAATCGCCCTGAAAGTATTAACTTCGGCTTGTTTGTGCATCCATACGTTCCCCGCGTTTGGACAGCTCAGCCCCAAATGACCAATTACGGCTGTGCTGGTTAACTGCTCACCCAATTATCAGCTCGTCAGAGAGGATTGAGAAGGTAGAAGTGGATCTCGACTTCACTTCACTAATTTGTGCACTTTTTAAATGTTCGACTGTGTAAAATGAGTTTCCAGTTAATGGCTTGTAACGCAATCGTTCTTATCCAATTATGATTAGCACGCCGAGTGAAGAAGCGCTACAAAGCACATCAAGCTCCTCCTCAGCATCTAGACGAACGTGACTGCGACCTCGCGAGTCTGATTCCCACGCGACCTCCGTTCTCTCGATTCCTGGAAAGCTTGACATACCGGTCACGCTTCAGTAATACACTGCGGCCATTAGCCCTGTCAAATGGCTCCGACCTCAATTTCCCTCCGTTGATTTCTTCATAGACTGTGTGAATAAATCCACTCTCTGCCACGAACCCAGATCAGACCGCCGGCAGCTTAACGCCAGCGCCGGCGGTTCAACCCCTGTAAATGGGGTTTGTAGGTTCACCGTGATTTCCACTGGAGGGGAGAGAGAGGGGGAAATGGGTGAGCTGTAAATAGACACTGACAGAGTTAGGGTCATGCAATTAGGAGGGACGCAAAGGACACTCTTTGGGTGCATCCCAAAACTCTGAAAATCACTCCTCCTGTCCTCCACTACCTCCTCCTGTCCTCCACTACCTCCTCCTTTCCTCCACTACCTCCTCCTGTCTTCCACTACCTCCTCCTTTCCTTCACTACCTCCTCTTTTCCTCCACTACCTCCTCCTTTCCTCCACAACCTCTTCCTTTCCTTCACTACCTCCTCCTGTCCTCCACTACCTCCTCCTTTCCTCCACTACCTCCTCCTGTCCTCCACTATCTCCTCCTTTCTTCCACTACCTCCTCCTTTCCTCCACTACCTCCTCCTGTCCTCCACTACCTCCTCCTGTCCTCCACTACCTCCTCCTTTCCTCCACTACCTCCTCTTTTCCTCCACAACCTCTTCCTTTCCTTCACTACCTCTTCCTTTCCTTCACTACCTCCTCCTGTCCTCCACTACCTCCTCCTGTCCTCCACTACCTCCTCCTTTCCTCCACTACCTCCTCCTGTCCTCCACTACCTCCTCCTTTCCTCCACTACCTCCTCCTGTCCTCCACTACCTCCTCCTTTCCTCCACTACCTCCTCCTTTCCTCCACTACCTCCTCCTTTCCTTCAATACCTCCTCCTTTCCTTCACTACCTCCTCCTTTCCTCCACTACCTCCTCCTGTCCTCCACTACCTCCTCCTTTCCTCCACTACCTCCTCCTTTCCTTCACTACCTCCTCCTTTCCTCCACTACCTCCTCCTGTCCTCTGTGACCCTGAAATTGATGTTTGTGCCACCATGTCACTTACTGTTGGAGGAGACGAGAGATACCAAAGTCTCTGTGTGTGCGTGTGTGTGTGTGTGTGTGTGTGTGTGTGTGTGTGTGTGTGTGTGTGTGTGTGTGTGTCTCCTCACCCAGAAGATGACATCACTGACAACATGGCAGGGCAATCACTCATCGTTTTGACCTACTGTACACCGTGGTGTTAATTACCAAATGAACGTTGGCAGGCAAAGAAATGAATGACATTCACATTTTGTGCTGGGTGTGCATAAAAACATTTATTGGCTACGAGGCGCTTCCTGGGCTCGGGCTACCAGTTGTGATTGGGCCAATTCATCAATAGCAGATGTCCACTTTTGATGATGGAGCAGGAAATAAATGGCCTCCACTTTCCCCTCGCTCCCTCATCTCCTCCACTCCACTCCTCCCCTCGTCTCCTGGTAGGAGAGCAGCGAGGAAAGGAGGAGTAGTGAAAAGGCTTTGGGATGCGCCCCTTTTGATGTGCTTTTATTGGTTCGCCTAAGATGGCCGCCGCAGGAATGTAGTGTTGTCATGGAAATGGGCATTGTTTGGTTCTCTTGACAGTACGTGAAACTGGGTGGAATGTTGACCTGCCACTAGAATGTCCAGTGAAGCACGACCCTCACCATGGCGACACGACAGCTCTCCCTGCGGCGTTCTGCGGTAGCCATCTTGGCCATTTGAGAGTATTGATTTCAACAGGGAAGCCCGTTCTATCCTGTGGCATCGCGTATCGTCTCTCCATAGAGGTTAGGGTGGAGGTCACCGGTGAAGAGGAATCGCTCTCATCTTAACCCCGCCTGAAACTCGGCCGTCAGTTTGGATTTCTGAGCTTCTGATATCTGATGCTCTACTTTTAAACACCGGTGTGATATTGGTAACGCCGCCGGATCGCTGATGCAAACGTACAGAGGATTATGGGGTCTCTACAGACTCGGCGCTCCGAGGCTGTCACAACACTTGCATTTAACTGTCGAGCCGGTGACGTGACAGATCGTGTCACGGGATATTAAACAGCAGTGTAATGCTCAGCCACGCTTTCCTTTAAGAACGTCCGACTGATTTCCTACACGCCAGCGCCATGTATTGTGTGTGTGTGTTGACTATCAGAACAGACGTCAGCAAACGGGCCTCTCAGGAGTCTCATACCGCACGGAGACAAAGGAAACGCTATGACAAAAGATGCTGCGAGGCATTAAAACGGAACTGGCATCATCGCCCACTCGTCCAAGCTGAGATGTGTGGAACGCTGAATGCTGTTGCTATCATTTGTATGAATTTTCAAAACCAATCAACAGATAACATCTTTCAAAAATACCATTTTAACGTTGACATCCCATTCACATTAAGAGACACCCACTATCATTCGCTCAACAGCTCTCCCTGTTGGACACTAATGGTTGTACCGCCCTCTAGTGGCTGGCTTCAGAGCCGCTGCCGCTCTCATAGTAATTCAACACAAACATCAGAGCGGCAAATAACAGACTGTTTCACATCGTTATGCTTGGCCTTATCTGGTGGAGACTGAAGGACAGTAATTGGATGGCAGTGAGCGTCAGCCAATCACTGGTTCGTCTGTCCAAAAATAAACAAACTCTATTAGAGTAATGTTGACGATTGTGGATAATGGTGTGTGTGTGTGTGTGTGTGTGCACGCCTGTGAAAGAGAGAGAGGTGTCTGTACGTATGTATACATGTGTACAGACACCACAAACACACACACACACACACACACACACACACACACCATCATCCACATTCATCAACGTAACTCCAATAAAGTTAGTCTTGCCGAGTTACCGAGAAAGGAAGTGTGTGCATGTGTGTACAAGTGCAAGCATGCAAGTGTGTGTGTGTGTGCGCATGCGTGTGTGTGTGTGTACGCATGCCTATGTGTGTGTGTGTGGGGGGGGGGGGGGTTGCATTTGCGTTGCCGTGTGACTCACCAGTGAATCACGGAGCAGAGAAGGCGAGAGGAGTTGCGCAAGCCAGGAACCCCTCACTGTCACTTCATTGTTCGCCGTAGCGCCGCTGAAGGTCGGTGGCGTAACCTCGTCGTTAAGAGAAAGCCGAACCACGGAGGCCGGGATTGGATAATGGGGAGGATGATTCAACAGTCACTGATGTGTCACTGTCAGTATGAGACACCGGGGGGGGCTAGAGTCGATGTAAACGAACCGTTTCACTTGACAGGACGGGGTGTAGCGAGTAGGAGGGGAAGCATGGAGGCACTCACCCTCCCTAGGCAGTCACAGGTATGAATTATACATGTTGCACCTATTTGCTGGAAGATATAATGAAGTGACTCACACACACACACACGCACACACACACACACACACAGTCCATCACACACACAATGCCCATCCTGTTTTCCTATCTGCAGAATGTGTTGGGAAGGAGGATGGAAGAGGACCTCCCGTCGCTCTTATCTCACTATGCCAAGCCACAGAGAGGAGGAGGAATACTGGCAAAGGAAAGGAAACTAGTATGTAGTGAAAGAAGGAGAGCGGGGGGGTTTGGACAGCGGTTACAATGAGAGCATCAGCACATGGTGGAAGCTGGGTAAAGGTCAGGAGTTTGTTGTTCAGGTTATGAGATAGATAGATAGATAGATAGATAGATAGATAGATAGACAGACAGACAGACAGACAGACAGACAGATAGATAGACAGACAGACAGACAGACAGACAGACAGACAGACAGATAGATAGATAGATAGATAGATAGATAGATAGATAGACAGACAGATAGACAGACTTCAATAATAGTACCTAAATATACGTAACGTCACAAGGTTTGTCAGATGGATAGAGGAGTCGACTACGAGCTGAAACTGAAATAGCGTGGAAGGTCGACTACGAGCTGAACTGAAATAGCGTGAGGGTACACTTTACACCAGGGATGTCAGAATGTCTCAGCAAGAAGTGTTTGTCATTTGATAAAGCCAGTAAAGCATCTATCTTCTCCAGCAGTGAAGATACTCCACAGAGGACTGGAGGTATGCAGGGGTTGGACAGATCGGCTCCCCATCCCCCGTCAGAGTGAGGCAGCCTGGGTAGATACAGCTTGCTTATCGCTCCTCTGAGGCATCGCTCTCCGGCTCCTTCTCTGCTTTCTGCTGACTCACGGCTTTTAAAGGGGCGCTAAGGGAGGCAATGTGTGTGTGTGTGTGTGTGTGTGTCTTCTGAAGTTTGTGTGATTACATGTGTGCCTCTTTGTATTTGCGTCTGATCTGAAGTTTGTGCATGATTATGTGTGTGTTTCCTTAGCTTTCCCTGTTCCCTGTAAAACGACATGTAAGCCCTTAGTTCCCACCTAACCAAACAGGAGCCTTCTGTAGTTTGGATGCCGATCAGTCATCATTTGCTAAAAAGACAGAGAGTAATAAGCTATCAAAATGCCCGGACACGTTCAGCCGTAAACCTCCAAGTCCCTCAACCAAGCCGTCCTAATGAAACCGTGAGAGACAAGAGCCATTGAAGAAACACTGAGCATCTGTTTAGATGTCTACGGCTGCCAGAAGACACCGAGCCGTCCATAAAGAATAGAATTTTTTTGTCTGTCAAGATGTTGTCTTTAAAACAGATAGAGCTCACAGACACTCCCTTTAAAACATCCTCACCTCAGCGAACACTGATAAAAAACAACAACACAGCATGGTTAAATCAGAGCCTCTTAAAAAGGCTCTTTCTCACAAATGTCTAGTAACAGTTGAATGTAGAGGCTAGCGGGCCTGACGTGCATCACCAAGTCACACATAATCAGCGGTACACAAGCAGGCATGGATAAAAATGTTCCTCCAATCCCAGTGAAGCACATGGCAACAATAGTTCCAGGAAGCCCCGAAATAGAGACAGGAAGTCCACTTAGTTAACACAATAAAACATGTTGAGGTCGCAACACACACACAACTGCCAAGCAGATAAAGAGATCATCTCACTTACTCTATGAGGTCCTCCATTCTGGCTCCATGGGGATCCAGTGGCTCCCCTGGTTGCTGTGTTGCTGGCCCTCTTCTGACAGTGTGACTGCTGCTCTTACCTAGCAACATATAGAGGTATTAGCCGGTTAGCAGTTAGCATGCACCTGGGGTAGATTATGAGGACTTTGTGGAAGACGGGTGGGGTGAGGGGGGTGTGTTGTTCACTTGTTTACCGTCATCACTCATTTAAACAGGAGGCTCACACACACACACACACACACACCATTGTCTTTTCTTTTCTTTCCTCTACATCTTTCTTCCTCTCTGTCTCTCTCTCTCTCTCTCTCTCACGGGGCCTCTTTTAGTCTTCTCAGATCTTTGAGGTATTGAATTTCAAAGTTGTCCTTACACCATGTGATTTATGATGCCTAGCCTCCGCCGTCTCCGGCTTTCCCGTACGTCTTCATAATGATTCACCCGGTCTCTCCCGCTGACATCTGAAGAACGCGAAGAAACGTTGGAAGCACGTGAGCGTGGGGCCGGGATCATCAAGAGCTCTCCGTCGCTGTCATTTGATCCCTTGGCGAAGGATTTTGCCGCTCCGTTCGTAGCCACCACCGGGTCACTTCTGATTTTTGTTATTTAGCACACGTACTTGAACAACTGTTCAGTAGATGGATGTCTTTAATGGGCTTTGTGGAAAAGATTTCATTTATTATGTTCAGCTGAGTGAATCCATTATCTGCACATGTATAGACATTCACTGATCTGAGAACACACACATTCATTCTCTCTCTCTCTCACACACACACACACACACACACACACACACAGCTAAACTCCAATCTGCTTTCCGCTCAAGCGCACCTTTAAACCCTCCTCAAAGCCTCCTCTATACCACCACCGCTACTGAGCTACTTATAACGCAGGAAAACACTCAGCACCTGGATAAACTGTGTATGGGTGGTGCCACCTCTCTCGCCCCGAGCCTGCTGGGTAATTAGGCGGAACATCTGGCGAGAGGGGGGAAACATATTGTCAGGTTGAACTCAGGAGACGCGCCGTGCGATCCAAAGCGCTGAATGTGTGGAAGGTGAGCCGCAATTATATTTGTGATTTCCCCCGGGGGGGGGGGGCGGGCCGCGACCTGGCCCCGTCATCGGTGATAAGGAGCCCATCTCATCTCTCCTGAGCTTCATAGTGAAATCCTGGCAAAGCAAGGACGGCCGATGTTGACGGTATGTGCTGTAAAGGTCACAGATACCAACTTTGATGAAGCTACTGGGCAGTACAACAATGACTCGTACCCAAGAGCATCATGGCTGTGGTGTTTTTGAGCTCAGACTAGAATCTCTAAAAGTTTTGACAAATATTTAACAAAGCAGACCTTCGACTACAACACCCAGGCAGGCAGCAAACTGTAAACTGGAGGAAACGTCTTACTCACTGTTGTCTCACCTTTATTAATACAGGAAGTCTTGAAGCACAACTCCTGGTTTTCTTTCATGTGATGAAGATTTTGTCCCAAAATTTGAAATATGCTGCAGCTCTCCCAATTATTTAGCATTAGTAGTGGCTACATGTGGGTGTTTGTATGACTACTGCCAAACCTTGCCTGGTATTTGTGCTACTCTCAAACCACAGGATCGTCTATCTATCCACACAAGAAGTGTTCCTTATGTTTTTCCTATTTCATGTACAGCCTGTCTGTATGTACCCTTTCTCTCTCTTGCCCAAGTCATCCGCATTCACACCTTAGCTTCCACCTAGTCAAGCATACTAATCTGGGATGTAACTTGGGGCAGTGGGCAGCCGCTGCCTCCCTGGCCCATCAAACATGCATTAGAAACAGATGTATCTTTGATGTATTCATTTTGCCCCGTGTGTGTGTGTGTGTGTGTGTGTGTGTGTGAGTGTGAGTGTATTTCCAGGCCCTGCGGGTACAAGTAAGACTGAGGAGGCGTTGCGGCATGCCCCGACAGACAGGCAGAGAGGGACGGCCGACGCAGCTACGCAATCATGCATCAGCTTCCGATGTTAAAGGGAAATTCCACCCAAAAAATGCTCTTACACTGTTAAATATCACCAGTCTGTGATGGTCGATGCATATTGTGATGAAGTGTTGTCATTTTTTACATTTCCCAGAGTGACTTTCAACAACCCCCAGAGAACTTGCCTCCACCTGTTGTAATCAGCTGAGTTTTACATGTAGGTGGAGAGGGCGATAACAGGAGCCATAGCGATGGTGACGGCGAGAGAGCTTCCAGTAGAGAAAAAGCGAGTCGTACCCCTTACTCAAAATGCAAGGTGTCTTACGGCCATTGATGTTTTAGATAACTTAAAATGTTCGGCTAACAAACTCCATTGTAGCTGTACTGGAACGTGACGTCACATCATCAACGTTTGGCCAGTTATCCACGGGAATAAGAACCCAGGAATGGACTAAGGAATTCAAGGTACATGGGCAATGGCTTTTTTGTTTTTAACAGTGTTAAAGTGTTTTAGGGTGGATTTTTCCTTTAAAAATAACAGCAAGGTGATGTTCAGTGCAGTGACTACCTTTAAAAGTCCCACAGGTAAAGAGAGAAATGGAATGGATGAACTGGAAACTGGAAGCCTTAGTGTCTCTCGGTCTTAGGTTAGCTCACAGTGCAACGTGCACCCACCCACTGACAAGAGTGGATGCTGATGTTTGGAAATTCTGCTGACTTTGCACTGTAGGACAGGTAATGGCTCTGATCCATGAGGCTGTCATCTTTATCCACCTGGGAGTCATGAACGTTTCCCTGGCGCATGGCTGTAAACAAGTAAAATCACCATTCAGCAGAGGGGAGCACTTACAGTACATCCTGCTTGTCACTCGCTGCACTAGCTGCCTGTGTGTGTGTGTGTGTGCGTGTGTGTGTGTGTGTGTGTGCCTTCCTCCTTCCCCCTCCTTGAACTGGGGTTGGTGTCCCCGTCCTGTCGTCACATGAGGCATGAGGCCACGGCCATGTAAAGTGACCCTGACCTCCCTTTCCACCATCACACACAGATATACACAGACAGTACTGTTAGGTTGTCGCACACACACACATACATATCTACACATTCACACACACACACACAAATTAAACATACCGTAATGGTGCACAAACAGACAGACATATTCTGTCTCTCATGTGGAAGTGCGCACACACGCACACACAAACAGACAGAAACACCTCTTTCCTTTTCCCTCAAGACAATTGCGTTGCTCACTCTCTCATGTGGAAGCCGGTCATTTCCACATGTGTGTTGGCCATAAAACAGCAAAGGGACGCTAAAAGCATCCCTTTCCTGAGTAGCAGGGTCACAATCTGCCTCATATAAACACAGGACACACCTTAACCCAACAGTTTCCACACATCCTACTGACCCCCTTAACTCCAACACTGTCACAAAGTAGTCTGTCTTTTCACGGACCAATGGACATATTAGTGATCGAGTGCGGTAGCCTCCAAAAAAACTGTTATAAAATACACAATCTTTGTCATTTTGTTTCAGACTTTCTAGGACGTTTTTTTTGGACAGTTTGGTGGCAACAAAGCCAGCAAAACTAAGCACTGAAGCTGTTCTCTTTTGTGTCTCCCGACGTGCCTTGCGCTGGGTTTCCCTGGCATTGTCATGACAACAGTGTGTACGCACCGACACTAGCCTTTGAAAACAATACACCCACCAAAAGTTGACTGGGCTAACAACTTTCGTTCGTTTCTGGCACGTAAGTCCAAAACTATAGTGAAAAGTCACGCCCGGGGTGACTTTCTTTCGTACAAACGTGGGTTTCGTATAAAAGTGTTCAAGAAAAGACTCAAAATCAGTGTACAAGGATGCGTTCATTCCCATACCTGATTGACAAAGGAGTCTTCCAAGTATTCCCGGACCGTCTTTGGTGTATTCCCGTTTCTCCACGGAATATGATTTGTACACCGATACTTTTATTGGCAACTTTTCCCCCAAGCGTGTGTCCCGTGGAGTAGTGGTCCGTACTATGAGCACTTCAAGCGACATGTGAGGAACGACGTCCAGTCTTAACTTTTCTCCGCCCAGACTCGCTCATTCTTTATCCTTCTGCCCGCGTCTATCAGAGGATGCCTTGCCCCGCCTCACTCCCCCCTAACGATAAATCACCTTAATACTCCTGTAGAGACTGACTGTGTCTGTGGCATCAGTAGTGCGTTCATAGTGATAATATCATACTTTAATATCATACTTTTCATACTTTTCATACTTTTTAATATCATACTTTTTCATACTTCTATACTATCATACTATCATATACTATCATACTTCATCTCCTACTGTATCACTATAATATGCCTTTACGAGTTTATAGTTTTGCTTTGTATACTATCGTTCTAATGTTATTGTTATAAGATAGTTTTTCGGACGGGAAAACACCCGTCAAAGTTAATTCGCTTTGTCCTAATGTTATTAAATCCTTAAATCCATTCGTAGTTTTATTTAATCCAATTTCTTTCTGCCGCACTGGTACAAACATCTGTCAATCCTAGTCAACTCTCGTGATTGATTATACTCGGGGCAATTATCCTAATAGAACATGAATTGGTTTCTGTACTCCGTTTTATCTCTCGCCGATATAGGCCTAATCCTTTGAAATTCCCCCGGTTCAAACAAACCGGGTGACACCGGCATTAATAGAGCTAATCCCGACTCTCAGAGTGTTTCACATGCTGTGATTTATCCATCGTAGGCTTAAAGAAATAGGCAATTAAGACAGTTTAAAAAACAAAGAGTAAACTTAAAAGACTTTTAAAACATTACAAATTGTATGGGCCTCTACTAGGCTACGTGTATTTTTCGTGTATTTTTGGACCCCAGGAAGACCCTCATGGGGACCCTCAATAAAGAGTTACGAAATCTAACATTTAGACGAAATAAAGCCTATACAGAAATTACGTTTCCTCAGTAAACTAGTAACTACATTAAAGGCTTTAGATAGTTGTCATTATTGTAATTATTATTATTATTATTATTATTATTATTATTAGCAGTAGTAGTGACAGTAATAGTAGTAGTAGTAATAGTAGTAGTAGTAGCAGTAGTGATATTAGTAGCCTTATTGTTATTATAATTATTATTATTAGTAGTAGTAGTGGCAGTAATGGTATCATCACCACCATCAATAAGATCATTTAATAGACCCGTAGGACAGCACAATACCATTAGGCCCCAGTGGCCTAATGGATAAAGCACTGCCCTCTTATAGTCAGCCGCTGGGGGTTTGATTCACATTTATAGTGCCTAAAAGCAGAGAGGAGGATCCATAACCCAGAAGTTGATGGATAGAAGCTATTTTAAATATACAATGATCACATTTTCTGCGACATTACTCTTGGGCGCTTGAGATCAAGCCATCTACCAAATGGGATATGTGGGCTTTTTGCCCATAAAATGACAAGGGCAAAAAGCAGGTGAAAACGCTGTCAGAGGCCTGACTTAAAAGTGAGTCATTCAGAAACTTCAAAGCTTAGTCATTTAGCCTACATACAGTGAATAATATTCCTTTATACAATGAAGCCATTGTGTGTGCCCATAATCAAAGATGATAAAAATCACTATAGAGATGTTGTATTGAACTTTAAGAGGACCTGGGGATCAATTTCAGACTCGTAATATATTAAATATGCAGTTTTTATTCCAATTAGAGCGTTTCGCATTTTTTTCCATCCTAAGGCAATAGCCCCAGAAAAAGTGACACTGATATGGGTCAATTTCACAGCGTGCCACTAGATGACACTGGTACTCTATATGTAGATTGCCTCTGTTTGTTGGGCAATCTGGTCTGAGATTTTGAAGATTTAACTCGATGGCCACAACAAATGAATTAGTAATGGTAGCTGATAATTTTGGAAAAAGGGAAAACGAGGCATGTTAGATATTTCAATAAACCAATTAATTAATGATTTATTTTGGCTTATCTCTGTGTCAGACCAGCCTGAGATCCAAATAGCCAATTTTTTCCCACTAATAAATCAAACAAATCTATAATTTAATTATATTTTCATAGAATGGTTATTTGTAACGTTATTTTCTATCAAAAGATGACGAGTACCGCGCCCGGATATCCTAGTTGAAAATGTAGGCCCTTTTGAACATGGGAAATGAAGTTTATCTCCTCTCATTCCCAAATGCATTTTACGCACACTGATCTGCGCGCACACTGCAGATTCATTCCCACTGCGCATAAAACGTACGTGTAGCCTCTCTTTGCTCCTTGGAGATTCCCCTTCCTTCCTGGGGTGTTTGAGGTAAACGTACGCGATCGCATCAGTCTCGTCAATCCTCGATGGAGTGGAAATAAACTGGCAATAAATGTGTTTTAACAAATAGCCGAAAACATGCACCGGAACGCGAAGCTAACGCGCGGAAAGGCAACGTTAGCCGGCAGCTAACGCTCGCCAAAGTGCAATCCAGGAAGAACTTATCGTTTCGATGGTTGGGAAAAGTTAACGCGCTCACGACTGAAAAATACGAATAATTTCCCTTCAACCTGGCTGGGCATTTTGAGGTAAGAAGACTTCTGACTGAACTTAACGAAGTAGACAGCTTCATAGCAATGTTGGTAATGTCAGTCAAATTGAATAAGAGTGTCTTTGTTTACATGGTCCCCGGCGTCCCCGGCTCCCGCTGGCTCAATGGGATTGTTCAGAGTTTTAATCTGGCTGCACTGCAGCTAATGTTAATTTCAGTGACAGGGCTCCCAAGGTGAGACTTAGATTCAATTTGCCCACAGATTGCCTGATTTTATGGGAATAGCTCATATATTTATATAAAGTCTGTGAAGCTCATATTATTTCAGCCCCACTGCCCAGCACAGAATAATGGACTCCTAACAGTTTGATAGTTTATCAAAACTTCAGTTAAAATTCTCTCTTGGCTTGCCTGCTGCAGGGAGGTCAGAGTCAGCTGCAGAAGAGTCCCTGGAGATGGTAGGGATTCATGGACTCACTCAAGGACACTTCAGCAGGGCGGATGCTTACTGACATGGGGCCTGAACAGGGGTCCTCCAGCTGACGGTCTCTTTCACCACTAGGTCACCCCGATGATAGAAAAACATATAATAGAATGGGCGGTAAAATACAATGCACAAGTATATGTGATTTAGTTGGAGGCTAATTAGGAGTGAACTAGTGGATTTGTATTCTGCTTTGAGCCTATCAGTGGATGGGTGGGTGGGGGGGTAGTATAGTGATTACAACCTACAGTGTACTGTGAAATCAGTTCACATCCTCCTTCTCTGCCATCAGTGAATGGAAATGAGAAATATTATCCAACCCCGCCCTCCCTCCCTCCCACCTCCACTGACTGAGACAGCTGGTGCATCTCTCTGGGTGCTGACTTACTGAGGGACAGGTGGTCTTAAGACAAACAGGTGCAGCCTTAACAAAGGGTTACAGTCCCCTGGCTAGGCCTGGTTTATGAGCAGTATTTTTTTTTTTTGTGCTTGCACACTAATATTGGTTTTGCAGTCCCATAACTACTGTCTTTCTGCACAAGCTGCTTTAAGAAGTAGTTAGCATCTGTATTGGTATCCATATTTCTGTGCGTTGTTGCTCTGTAAAGACAATCTAGTTTTGTTAAAAGTGCTTTATGAGTAAAATTTGACTTAACACGATTAAAAATGACACTGACCGATATCTGGTCCAGGTGATTGCCCAACCTACATTCCAATGTTCAGACAGTGAACATTGGACCACATGGCCGCACAATCATTTTATAACGAATGCATTTCTGTAAACTAACAAAGAACTGATTGTTCCTGTTGCATGGCGCAGACATGATACCAGCACCAGTCTTCTGCTCTGGTATTTGGGTGAGAGTTTCGTCCAACACCAATAGTATGTTTCATCCTCTATACAAACGCAGTTGTGTTATGGTGGCGTTGTCGAACCAGTTTCAGTCTCAACAAAACAGGAAAAGGCTACAGAGAGCTCTGTACATGTGTAACACGCCCTTCCAGGCCAACCTGTCTTAGCAGAGTGCCAGACAAGTATAGCCTGACTCACCTCCCACACAGTCAGTCTAGGTGGTGCTGCAATGGCAGCTCTATAGCTCATTCATGGCTAATGGTTAACCCGCTGCTCTCTATGTCACAAAAGATGAGTGAGTCATTGGCTTCTATGTTTAGGCCTGTGCTTTAACTATTGCATTGTATTGTCAGTGATCTCTGAGGACTGGAAGAAGGAGCGGTTGAGATCAGGAATGAGGTCAGCAAAGTGAGAGCTGAAGTGGAAGAGAGAGAGGACGTGATGGGAGAAGCGAGAGAGGAGAGGGGAAGTTTGAAGGCTTATCTCAGTAATGTGAAGGGACAGTTGAGCAATGATGAGTGTTGCAGTCACCCACAGTCTTCTTGTTAACCCTTCACTGCCTCCTCTGGCACAGACTACCCAGACTGTTGTCCTTCTTCCTCCAGGAACCAACAGATTAAGGTGATATGGAGAGATTGGGGCTAATAGACCTGTGTGTAAATGACATGTGAAGGTGTAAAGTGCTTTCCCAGAATAAACACGCCTCTTGTTTTCTACCCTGTTTTTGATATTCTTCACTATTAGGACCATTCACATTAATGGTTAACACCTCTGCGGGTCGGACTCGTTGTTTGTGTTTATTTAAATCTCTTGAATGTAGCCCTCCAGTTCCCCTCTGGTCGATTGGCCAGTGCGCATGCGCGATGCTGACACTCCAGTAATCCGCTGTTAGGAAGAGATTGCATCCTCGTCTACTGCACTCAGGCTATTAGAGAGGGAGAATTAAAGCCCGTGGAAAAAAATGAACAAATAATGGGACGATAACAGCCTCCAATGGAAAGATATACCGGGAGCCAGGGATGGAGCTACAGTACTGGTAGTCTTGTATTTCCAAGGCGACACCGGGACCGGAGCGAGGATGTCTACTAATACAAGACAGCAAGGCTCAGCATCTACAGCCTAAACGCTGGATATATGACATGAGCGCAGGCTGGAACGGACCGGGCGGAAGACTGTGAAATGTGCGACTGAGTCCCCTTCCCGGATGAGTCCTTCATGTCTGTTTTCATCTCTTTTTAGAGGCTGCTAATTGCGCGACACTGTCCCTGGCCTCTGCACCGCTATTGGTCAGCTACCGAGTTGGTCTGGAAGCGGACAGACTCGTATAACTCATCGTCAAGAGTAATGATTTGCAGCGCTGTTTGTAAATTGAAAGCTCAGTGATGCAACATTGCATGAACCTGCAAGACTTGAAGTGCATCCTTGTGCCAAGGTGCTCACTGCTGTTATTTCCAGAATAGAGTCTCCAGCGTCGATCCGACAAATGCACACCCAAATTAAAGCCTTTATGTGGAAACGAGAAAAGCCACGGGATATAATTTGCGTGTCGCTTGCCTCAGGGTTACACGCGCTGTCGATACTCCCATCGAAATGCACGCAAACGTGGTAAAGCTCCACTTCACGCCTTGGCTGGAATCGCAGTTGTTCCCTTCAGCTGCTGCGCCTGTACAGACTTGCCATGACAGGCAGGCAAGTACACATTAAATCCGAGTGCAAGTTGAGGACCGGCCGGCCTCGTCAGCGGGATCAGACACACATTAAGCCGTGGAAACTCCCGTCCTCGCGTTGATGGAGCATCGCATCCTGAAACGGAGCACTCTCGCTGGGTATTTTGTCGGATATCTAACAGACATTTTTTTTATGCCATGGCTGATTGTTGAAGTTTAAAGAGCTGCTCCTTTTTAAAACTCAGTACGTGAACACCTCCTGCAGCTGGGTTGTGTTCAGGTCCCAAAATCCATGAAATTTATTCAAGTGGAAATCCTGTGGCAATCAGCTCAGTTGTTGTGAGTCTAATCTCTGGGAAAGCCTATCCTAAAGATGAAGTTTTATCCAGTGTGAGAAATGCAGTGGGGTGTTTAAGATTTAAGACCTCCACAGCAGCTGTTGGTCCGACTGGATATGTGAAAGATGACACTTGGATATTGGTGTACTTGTAGTGTGCCAACACCCTGCCCAAGGGCTGCCATGCATTCGTTTCTACAAAGCTCCCGCTTTAAGTAAACCTGCTGATATATTTTAGATATCTTAATATTATTCTATCAGGAGCGAGTCAGCACCGTTCTTGATAAGAGTATTAGCTGTCTTTACGGACCATGTCGCTAACGTGACGTCCTGGACAGGAGGGTTTTTTTTTGTTTTAGGCTTCAGCTCTAGCCACAACCAATCACATCCCTGTGCAGTTAATATTTAGATGGATTGTGTGGGATTTGTTTTGGGGGGGGGGGTCTTTTTTTTTTTTTAAACCCCAAACCATCCAGAAGTGGACTCCTTGGCTGCAGAGATGATGATTGACAGTGAACCCAATTACCTTTTTTGCATTTGCAAGCTCCTCCTCCTGCTCTTCTTGATCTTCTGAGCATGTGCCAAGGAAACGGGGACCAGGCATGAGACCGGCTCCGCGGACTGGAGAGATGAACCGGAAGCATCGCAGGTGGAATTATGAGTGGCATTCTCCGAGACATGGTGCCGAGTGTTAACACAGGGAGAGAATTGTAAGCCTCCGCTGAGAGGAGAGTGTTTTGTTTTTTTCCCCCCTCTCTGAGACTGACTGCTGAATTGGAATCAGTGCTCGGGGCATCCAATTACAGTTTGGATTGAGTGCTTCTTCCCCCAATCGCTATAGGAAATCCACCCTGATCTGCTGTCTTAGCCACCTGCGAGTTACACTTGTTTTTTGAGTAGACTCGTCTTGTTTTTTTATTTTATTATTCATGCACCTTCAACGTTGTTTTGCAGGAGGAAAGTCATTCCTTTTGAAGTAGAAACATACGATAAGCGTTACTTTCAACCCCCAAACAACCTCTTAACTCCCTCCCCAATCTGTGTATCTGAGACTGAACACAACTGTGGACCCCCTCAGATTTGTGTTGCAAGTCAAAAACCCGGTCCCCCCAGCAGAGGGCATTCAGATAGTGGTCTCCTCTCGCTGTGGCGATGGGGAGCTCTGCCTCGTCTCTCACGGCGGAGACTGAGTCGGACCATGGCTTCCGCAGTACCCCCTACCCATCGTCACCCCCCATGGGCTGGCTCAGGAATAGCCACAGCAGTCCGGTATGGGGCACCACCTTCATCACGCGCCAGCAGCAGCACCCGCTGCCTCACCGAGAGCGCAGGTAAGAGCCAACGCTGTCTAACCAGCCGGGGTGCCAGCACATCTCTCAGTTGAGTGCACCTGGAATACAGGGCAGGGCTATCCTGACATGGCCGCTTCATTGGGGAGCAGAGCGAGAAATGGGCCGCGGGGTTGTATTACACGGGGATGCCGTTACTTGGGAGTGGTGAGAGTGAACGTACAGATGACACAAGGCTTCGTTTTGAGGATCTTCTTGTTGTAATAGGTGCTGTCTTTGTCTACAATCACTCGGGTGGTGCGTGCGTGGTGCTGTAACCGGAGACTGTTCACCGGCGCTGTTCACTTGAGACACATAAGCCTCTTTCAGACATACACTTCGGATATTGTCCAGAGAACCAGGTCGGCACTTTAACCAGAGTTGCCCTTCCACACATACAGCACACCGCCGGAGGATGTCTGTTTCGGATTCGTTCACAACAGAAAATACTCTGGTTAGTTCAGGCGAGGGGCGGGGCCTGGGAAGAGCGTGCAGGAGACAGGACATGACGCAAAAAGTACGCTGCGGAAATCGCAGTGTTTTTGTTTAAGAACAATTCACTGAGGATTCAATAATCTCACAGTGACTAATGCATCAAATCCACTGTTTCGTTTTGATATTTTCCTATGATGTATGCAAAATGTGGCTAAGCTGGATTTGTAAACTAAAGTCTCACTCCCCTCGGTTCCTCCTGCCACAGCTGCATGTGCTGCATTTTAGGCAGTGCTGAGTGGATTGGCTGGACAGATAGATTGGCCTGACCTCTATGAGCCCAGTGAAACTGAGCCTGAGGGCGATCAGAATATGAGTTTTGCCATCATGCTCTTGTAGGGCTTTGAGTCCATGTCGTTGTCAGTTTTGTTGCAGTGCACGGTGCAGAATTGGGCGACACTGGCACTGCTTGACCTGGGCAAAGTGCAGTGTCCACACCGACAGATGGCCTCTGCTGTGCAGATGGTAGAGGTTCCCTCACAAATTGATGGTCTAAAATTGTCGTACAGTATAAAACCTACAGGGAGAAAGAATTGGACCACCTTTTTTTGATTTAGCAGCAGTGTTGTGTAGTAGAACAATAGCCGGTTTATGTCTGATGAGGCCGACTATTTATGGAAGAGGCTTGCTATTCATATTTATTGAAAGACTTGAGTTCCTCGGCATTGACTGTATTAAAAAGCTGCGTTCAGTTCTCTGTAAGCCAGTCTGTCCTGCTACCATCAACTGTCCCAATGCCATGACTCATTGCCTCCTGAATCACCGACCTCCACAGAAACTTGTTTAAAAGTGTTTCCACCAGTTTTCCTTTCCTTTCCCAGCGCTTTGTGTGCCGAGAACGAGAACAGGCGGTTGATATCGACCACCTCCGCTGTATTGAAGTTATTGCTGAGTCACTCGGGGCATCACGGTCCGGTTGTTGTTATTGATTTTCAGCTGGCCCGATCAAATTTCCCCACAATGGATGTCATTATTTATTCAGCATCGGTCTCCAGTATGGCTTTCATCTTTCTTGACTCCTGCCCGCTGCTTTCTCTGCTTTCCTTGCAGTTGCCCCCCATTTAACAGTTAAGGCTGTCATGGTTTCTATTGCTTACTCTAAGAGTTTTGAGGACAGGGCAGATTTGAACCCAAGCTACAGCACCATTCCATCATCAGTAGCTTCATGTGGGAATAAAACTTAAGTGTAGCTCCTGCTGTCAGTGCAGTTTTGCACCATACAGTAAACTCCTTTTTTTTGTGTTTTTTCCTCCCGCTGTGTTCATGATGTGCATCCCCATAGCAACAAGCGTCTGCCTCCATCGCCAATCAGACTCCAGCCTCAGTCAGCTGAGCTCATAGACACATGCAGGGCGTGCACAGTCACATGCACGCCATTTCAACGCACTGCTTTTGGGAGCAGTGAGTGACACACATGTGTACCGTGACAGCAAAGCTTTTGAGAAACAACGTGCAGTAGTGCTTCGAACATGCTCTCTTGTCTACCCCACACACACACACAGCACACACACACACACACACACACTTGTGCGTGAGCATAACAAGGTTAGGCAAGCCTTGCTGAGCTGTGACAGAGCATGAAATATAGAAACAACAGAGCACTATGAGCCCAGCTTAACCTCATACAGTTCATTCTCCAGTATATTGTCCTGTGAAACTCTCTCCTTGCTTTTGTTATTTTCAGCGTGGAGTCTGCACAAACAAACCTTGTCCACGGGTAATTTCAATTTGTTTTCATCCAGCAGTGACCCGTTGACTTTGTGGAAGTGTTGATGTGTACTGAATCAGTACTGTGTTAAGATTCTCTCTCGAGAAAACGACCCACTCTGCAAACAAAGACGCACAGCAGAGACGTGGTTTGTGTGAGCCATCACGTATCACGACCAGGGGAATATCAGCCTTATCCCTGTTTTGATTGATGCCAGCACAATGCAGTATTAATCCAAATGGGATTATTTACTAAGGCAAACATGAGATTTCCGCTCCTGAACAATATAACCTATTTTATCTCAGCCCCTTTAGTGTTAGCGTGTTAGGCTGCTTATGGCCTTGGGAGCCCTCAAAGTCGGCGTCCGCTGGCCCTCGCGCCGGTCCCAGTCCCTCCGACTGTCCCAGCGTGATGGATGATGGTGTTTATCGTGGCTCCACTCCACCGGCTCTCCTCCCGCTAATTGGATTAAAACCGGTCCACTTGGATTCGACCAGCATGCTCACCGGCCGTGTTTATGTCTGAATTATTTCAGCGTGTCTTCCCTGGCTATTGCTGGTTTGATGCAGAGGGCCACGTCAGGACATTTCCCAAGCCAGCAGAGTGGGTTTGGCACGCGTGCTTGTCTTCACACTGTGGCTTACTTTGGGAAACAGTGTGATGCGGCAAAAAATATTAGCCTTATTGGCATCGCAACTGACATGATTACAGATTCCCCCTCGCTCTTGTTGCCATGGAAATCTGTAGCATATGTTCAGTAGTCTAATTCCGTCAGGCCAGACATGGTAACCTGACCGTCTCGCACACAGGAAGGAAAACTGGCGCTTTGCACCTCTGGGGGAGATACCGTACTGCCGGTCCATTATTCAACTCAATATTTAGTGATGCTGGATACGAGCCAGTGAGCCAGGGCAGCTTGGCGGCCGATGATTTGTAATAGTGTACTTTTTTTAAACTGCGGACTTTGTGGGGTGATAACACGAAAAGTAGCTCCTCCGTGATTCCTGATTGGGTGACTGCGGCTCTGTCAGCGGCGATGCTTCCCTCCATGTTTGGGGATGCCCGTTAGGAGCACCAGATGAACCGACACCGTGCCCCTGCCATCTCTTCCTCGTCTTCCTCCGCCAGCTTCCTGCTCGCTCCGTCTTTGCCCCGCTGCTGAAACCCAGTCAGTTTCCTCTGTTTAAAGATTCAAAACGTCTGAAGCTGTCTCCGCCGCTGGCAGATTCACCCGTCAAATATGAGCGCTGGTCGTGAAATATTCACCCAGAGTACAGCTGGAGGTCAGGAGCCACTCTCGTCCGGCTTTTCCATTCTTAAAATCCCCAGTCTCTTATTCTGGAGACAGGTTTATTGGTTAGTACACTATTTTGATGTGTGACCATCTAGGTCTCGCCGACGTAAAAGAAGATCAACTTTGATTCTTTCAGATATTTGTATACATTGCATCACTTTGACACATGACATGGTGTTTGAACAACGCCCCCATTGTTTTTACACCATCGCTGTTAGCGTTTAGCTCTTGGCCTAAGCTGTAACGTCCCCTTCTCATAAGAGGACCATCTCTATTGAGTTTTTACAACAGGCTCTTAGTCTTCAGCCTCAGTGGTGTGTTTGTTGGTTTTCTTGGCCTAAGGACAAATGTTGAAAAGACCTTTTGTCTTGTTTGCTGTGCACCACCAGTACCACAACGTCTGCTATTTCTAAATCTGTCCTCCGTTCATAAACCTTTTTAGATTGAAGAATCGTGTGTCTGATTTTTAAAAGGTGTCCTATTAAATGTCACTCGACCAAAAGTTCCCCCTGTTATCTTGTCGCATTGTCTCCCGTGACCAAGGCTTCACTGTCATCAATCCCCCTGTATCATGTCACCCAAGTCTCAGCGTGTCAAAGCAGAAACTCTGTTATCTGTTCGCCACTGACGTCTTCTATCGTGAAACTCACCTCACTCCTCAGATAACTGCACACTGTCTGCCTATAATGAATGTTGGCTTTCTGAAATAAAGGAGTAAAGCCACAGGCTGCAAGCACGGCTGTAGAAAAGTACTCTTTACTGAAAACTCTACTGGAGCTCGAATTTCTTCCCTGCTCTTCCGTGCTGAACAGTAGCTCGCACAGTGTCCTAACAGGGCTTTGGAATAAAGAGCTCTGCAGAGAAAATGCAGAAGAAAACCATCCCTCCTGTCCTTATCAGTGAAAGAAGACCACTCCTGCAGGTGCCAGAGTATAATACCTGGCAGGTAGAGAGGAGGCGCTCACAGCTAATCCTCCAGTCTCTGACCCTGACGCATCAGCTTCCTCCGACAGAGAGGAATGCTTGTTAGGGGGGAAAATGACTTTTAAGTGAAAAGGTTGCCCTAATCTCAGACCGATTTCCACAAGGAATCGGTAAACAGAACTTGAGAATTTTGCCAATAAAACGGCTGCACTCTGCACTCATTGCCCAAGGCGTAAAATAAATTCCCAGACTCTTGTTTTTTGTGTACTTCTTTCAAGTGTACTAAAGATGTATGAAACTGCTGATCCAATGCCTGCCATGGAGTTTCTGGGTGTGTTCAGACAAACATTTCGACATTCATTATCCTTTTTTTCCCCAGCCTGTCTGATCCAAGGGCATCTTCGCCTCTAATGAATCTCGATGTGTCATAACAAGCTCTTACTCTGTACAGCAAGAATCACTGAGAACGGCTCGCTAGGCGTCGACGCGCTGTCTGCCGACGATACTGATGTAAGAAGTGAGATAAAACCACAACCGCTCGTTCCAGTCTGTGTTAACGCCACTGCCCCGGTAACCTGAATGACGCCCTGGCAGATGGTCGGTTATGTCACTCCTTGCAGCCGCACCCTCACCCCTGGGTGTCACAGGCTAATTATCTGCAGTGAGTGTCGGTCTTTTTGTTTAGGCCTCTATCTGCAGCCAGTCTGGCCCCCAGCGGGCACCACGAATTAGGCCAACGCCACTTCCTTGACGGATCAGCCCGGGCAGAACTGTCACTCATGCTCAGGCGACGTCCTTATAGCTCGTATTGCTCTGCTTAACCAAAGTGCTGTTGTTGACTACCCTAATTTGAGCCCCTCAGCAATTACCGATTCAAGTGTTCAGCAGATGAATATCTATTAAATGTGGCAATTACGTGTCTTGTGATTCACACTGCGTGAGTCGGTCTCATACGGCTACCCGTGATGCAACAATAGTTATTTTCTCATTGCACTGCAGGCATCAGGTCTATTGGAAATCATATTTTCTGCTTTCTCTGCTGTAGAAGGGGTCGTAGTCTCTAGCAGTGGCGGCCAACCGACAGGCTCAGGTTTGGTCTCAGGTGCTGTATAGATGGGCTACATTATTAACCAGGAGTGCCCCCTGCAGAGCGACATCCAGCACATCACACCCGCCCACTGACGAGCCAGGTAGTCTTGCAGTCAGCCCCAGACGAAGCTAGGAAGAAAACCCTTTGAGCCATACAAATGCATAACCTTTAACTGGCTGGCTAGTTCGCAGCTAATTAGTCCTGGTGTGCGTGCGTGCGTGCAAGCTACACATGGATTAGTAACTTGTGCATGGTTTGAGCAAAATGTAGTCAAATGTCAACACTCAAGCGTTGTGTAAGGCACAACTTTAATATTAAATGTCATGGACACCTTATGTGACAACCTGACTGACAGACCTAACTTATGTAACGTCTCTGGAGGAATGACTCCTTTTGTGTCTCAGCTCTTTCTCATTTAGAAATTGATTCATGAGGCAGCCATCAGTGTTCAAAATGTTCCTGAGGGCTGCGATCGTCTGGAGTACGACGCTTTTGTCCCCATTGTTTGTTACTGTTGTGTTATTCTTTATGTTTTTCTTTGTAACAGATGTTTTTTGTTGTGAAACGAGAGTAGGACTGTAGTGAAGGCGCCACTGCTCATGTGTACTAAGCATTTTCTCTTGTTTCCTCTCGATCGTTCTCCTTTGGCAGAGTAATAGATGGCTTTCTGATGATGTCCCTCCTCTACAGTAGTTTATAGTAATATGAAGCTGACAGGTTAGGGAGCATTGGCAGTAATCCTCTTGGAAAGGTCCCATTTGTTGTCTTTGTAACAAACGGTGTCTACTGAGTGTGATCTGCATTACAATATAACATCAGTCTTGGCTGAACAAGTAAATATGGAAACATTACAGGCATGCTGTGAGCTTCGTTTTTAAGAGGACAAAACGTAATTGCTGTTGCAAATCATAGCCTCATTGGCCATTTTTCATCATCAAGGAAAATGCACAAACAATAGCCTGGTGTAAACAGCCGTGGGTCCCGCTGTCCTCGGGACATGCAGCTATGTGATGTTCTTCTTTTGTGTCGTCCGTAAAGAGAGAAGCCACTCTGCCCCTGATGGCCAGGGATGGCAGCATGCTTTTCCCTCCGGCACTGGGCTCGGGGCCAAGCTTGGAAAGGCAGTGCTAATGACTGTCGCACAAAGGCCAAATGTCTCACGGCGAGGAAGGGAGAAGCCAGCAGGACTCGGCTCACTTGATCTCACAGCAGAGCGCGTTCAGCCAGCCATGGCGGCGTACGCTCCACCAGCGCCTCCAGCGTTGACTCACCCCAGCACCTCTGGCCTTAACATACATTCCTTAACACCAAATTGGCCTATCATCCTTGTACAGTTGACTACATCCTGCACTCTCCTCTCTCTCCACCCTGTCAGTTTGTCCTGGGTACCTTTTTCTCTTTAGCATGGCGTACATCTCACTAGCCATAATTGATTGTATTGGGTGTTCTTCCACTACTGTGATGTTGCCGGTTTGCTAGTTTTCACTGAGCGTTGTAGAGCTCACGAAGTCTGCCTGGCCGAAGTGCTCTATGATCGTCTTAAACCCGGTGAAGCATTGAAAAATCGTTCAGGGGTCGTCTGTGCTCGCTCTGAAGTGAATTTAGACTGGGAGCAGGTACCGGATGGGGCAGCGTCGCCGCATGGAGGACCTCCACAGCAGTGGAAGCTTAGGGACGGGTTTTCTAGTGGTGAGGTGTCTCGCTCTCCACTGTAAGCTCTTGGCTCGCCGCCCAGTGAGGACACCGAGGAACTGAGGAGCTGAAGTGGGCACTTTTAGAGCAGCAGTGAACACAGGGCCAAGGACAAAAGGTAGGGGGGTGTGTGTGTGTGTGTGTGTGTGTGTGTGTGTGTGTGTGTGTGTGTGTGTGTGCGCTTTTTAAGAGAGGGCCAGGGTCGTAGGCTGTAGTGGTTCAGTGGTTCTCTTGCTTACGTCTACGCGAGCGGCTGGGGGCTGCCACTTCGTGCGACCACAGTGAAGTAAAGTGCCGAGGGGGGTGGAGGAAGTGTCGAGTCTGAGGACGCAGCGTAGGTCGTCTGAGGATGGATGAAAGCTTTTCCAAACAATAGAGCAAACCAAAGAATCATTATGGGCCTCCTGTATGGCCCTGTGATTTTTGAATTGGTGCTAAATGGATGCCCATTAACTTCCATGTTTATGTTTGAGGTCATGGATACTTCATAGTGACCATCAGGGCCTGACAGCTAACATTGGGGGTGATATCCTAAGTAAGCACTGATTTGTTAGTGTTTCCGAGGGGGAAAATGTCCTAACCCCTAATTTAGTCCTGTGTTAGTGTTGGAGGGCTAGGTTTCCTCCTCGTCGCTCAGGGGCCCCCGGTTCACATTGGAGTGCAGCCTAGGAGAACGAATGCTGCGCTAATAGCTCCCGACAGAACGCACTGGGACTTCTACTCCGCTATCTTGCCGCCCTGGGGGCTGAGAGCGCACGCAATGTACTTTAGACAATGAAAAAAAAACACGCACAGTCAAGGATGTATGCACAAACAAGGAGTCATGCCCATGCACACACAAGGAAACCCAAAGAGGCACGTTATCACCCCGCCCTTCTGTCGTTCTCCTCCTTAACCAGCAGAAGCAGAGTGTGGTGGGAGGTAGGGGTTGTCTGCAAGAGGTTCCCCTGGGTTCTGAGGACTCTGCTGGTCTGAAAGGGTTTAATGGAGTTGAACTAAGGGCAATTAGCTGGGCAGCATGGTGGTGCAGTGGAGAGGAGTGGGACCCAGACCACTAACCAGCAGTCAGCCTCACAAGACTCTTCTATACGCTCCACCATGAAACTTTTAACATGGACTTTGAGAAAAATGGTTATAACCTGCAGGCAGATTCTTTTTCTCTATGCCTTTTATACAAAGGCAAACAAGAATCATCAGTGTATCTTTTTATTTTTTTTAAACAAAATTAGGCTACGTTTCCATAGGAA
The DNA here is from genome assembly GCA_034670405.1 of Hoplostethus atlanticus. Taxonomy (NCBI): domain Eukaryota; kingdom Metazoa; phylum Chordata; class Actinopteri; order Trachichthyiformes; family Trachichthyidae; genus Hoplostethus; species Hoplostethus atlanticus. The sequence goes on from JAXDDX010000047.1 coordinate 3,109,477, forward strand.
ATGGCCTCAAGCCAATTCTGCTGTATGAAAGCCTTTTTCCAACCAGCTCGGTCACCTCAAAGGGAACAATAGACATGGCTCCCCTTCTCTATTGCTTCCAGCTGAAGAGCCTAATAATGTATTATTAACAGGGACAGACATGACCAGCCCTACGAGCGCTGTAGTCGTTTGTGGGTGACATCTTAGCCACAGCGCTGCTTGGCTATAGCACCGCAGCATGCTAGGTCTTAGCACCGCAGCCATTTCCACTAACCCTTCACACCCCACGCCACCCTCTGTGTTGTTCACGCATGAGTAGCTTGACTGACAGTGACATTTATGGGCTTGTCCAGACAGCAACTACGTCCGTCCCTTGGGCCCCCCCCCTACCCAAAGCCCCGATATAGCCACTTTAAATGAGTCAATTTGCCTGAACAACAAGCACATTGGATGAACTGAACATTAAACTCAATCCAAATGATAACCCTAGCATGGGCCAAGTTATGGTTATCTGTAGGAGGCCTCGATCAACTAAAGTAAACTGATAAGATGGCTGCATAGCTGGATGTCTTTAAATCTTTATTTCATTGATTAGTTCTCCCCCCCTACTATCTACAGTGTCAATTAAAAAGAATAGGTCTGTTGAACGAGCGTGGACTTGAGATAACAATTAAGCATGTTAGATAATAGATGATTTTTAATAGCTGTAAATCCAGGCCTGTCGTCGACGCATGACTGCACTTCCCTGCGTTGCGCATCATTAAAATATGTTGAGTTCTTAGAGAGAGGCTGATATGAAGTGAAAGAGATCCCGTGTGTTTTTTCTCCATTCCAATAAGTGTCATTCAGGTAGAAAGCCCTAGGAAGGCTTCACTCAATATTCTCCTCCTCTCGTCTCCTCTCCTCTTGGCTCCGCCTCTCTATCTGCTGTCTCCCTGGCTCTCATCACAGGGGCATTGTGTATGGATTTACTGCCCTCAATGCCCCCAGGAGGGAGATTTGATTTTTTTTTTTCTTCCTGCACTGCCTAATCTTTCCCTCCTCCCATCTTTTTTGTCTCTCTCCCCTCTCTATCTCTCTCTCCTTTGCAGACTCAGAAGTTGCTCTTCCAATCACCCACAACTCTGGATGCCTTTTGTATTAATTCTCTCACTTCTTTATCATTTCTCTCAACGTTTCTCTGGACCCCATGTAGCTCAGCTTTCCTTCATTTTCTACTACTTCTCTCCCCCGAAGCTTTATTTGAAGCATTATTCAGAATATGACTGACCTTTTTAATCATTGAACGTGTTGTGTATATACATTTATTAATGCCTGTATTAGCAAATTTCAGCTTGCTAACAGTAGTATGTATTTTCCAATGTAATATTGATAGATTTATTTTTATGGATGTTTTTCACATTTTATTTTTCTGTTTTGCAGCCACTCCCACTCTCCTGGCTCCATGGCAGCAGCAGTGCGAGGCAGCGAGTGGTCATGTGGCCGCTGTACATTCTTGAACACCGGCGCAGCACCTCGCTGCTCCATCTGCGAGGCGCCACGCCAGAAGCCCGACCTCAACCAGATCCTGCGGCTGAGCAGCACTGAGGAGCAGCGCTGGGCCTGCCCCCGTTGTACCCTCAACAATGCCCAGGGATCTGGAGCCTGCTCCGTCTGCGGCTTTGGACCCTCCCCTGCCACCCCTACACCCCCTACCACCACCATAGCCGCCACCGCCAACGGCCTGCTGCCCCCTCCTTCCGAACTCCCAACACCCACTGTCACCCCTACCGTGCTCTTGGAGCCCCGTGGGCAGCATCCACCCAAGGAGGAGGTGCTGCGGCGGTCGGAGAGCAATGGAGAGGTAGGCGGTCCGGAGGGGCAGCACTCTGGCTGGGCGTGCCCTCGCTGCACACTCCACAACACACCGGTGGCACTGTCCTGCTCAGCCTGCGGGGGGCCCAGGAAACTGTCTCTGCCTAAAATCCCCCCAGAGGCACTGGTGGTACCTGAGGTGCGCACCCCTGTGTTAGGGTTCCCTGTCCACACAGCAGGAGCTGTTCCACTGCTCATAGACCTGACAGACGACTCTCCCCCAGCCCCTCCGTGTGAACCCCCGGAGCCTCCCCATGTTCCCTCGCAGTCCCTCTCCTCCTTTACCTCTTTCTCCTCCCTCCAGAACAACCCTGTGCCACGCAGCAGGAGAGAGGTGCCCCCTACAGGGCGCCCACCAAACCCGGGCACCAACGCCCCCAGCCCCACCTCCCCTTCAACGGCCAGTGTGCCACCTCAGCCCGGCCCACAGCGCCCAGCCAAGCCCAAACATGCCCAGCCCCAGGAGCCTTCCTACCCCAGCAAGCGCCTCAGCATCTTGGAGGAGGAGGATCCTCACCACCACCCACCTCCCCCCCACCTTCCTGTCACTTCCTCAGCAACCCCCACCTGGAAGTGCCCTAGCTGCTCGTTGCCCAACACAGGTGGCTCGTCCAAGTGCGAGGCCTGCCGATCATCGCGGGTGGGAGCTGACCTCATTGACCTCGTAGGCTGTGAAACGGTGCGCTTTACCCCGGCCAGCCCCTCCAGCCCAGACTTCAGCACCTGGGCCTGCTCCAAGTGTACTCTGCGCAACCCCACAGGGGCAGCCAAATGCTCAGCCTGTGGTTCCTCCAAGCTGCATGGCTTCCAGGAGCAGCAGATACCCCTGCCACGCTGCTGCCCACACTGTGGCCTCCCCTTGGGGCCTGGCACCGCACCATGCTCCTGCAACTCCTCCTCTTCATGTTCCTTAGGTCATAAAACGCGGAAACAGGCCCGGATCTTCCCTTCCTCTTCTTCAGCTAGTAGTTCTTCTATTTCCTCCTCCACCTCATCTAGCCTTCAGGAGAAGCTGGCTCAGTGGGGCTGCCCAGCATGTACGCTGCTCAACGACATTAAAGCCAAGAACTGTGCGGCGTGCCACACGCCCCAGCAGTACTTCACCCTTCGCAAGGTGGTCAAGCCTCTGAAGAGGAGGGAGAGCATGCATGTAGAGGCCCGTCGGCGAAATGACGAGGGAGAGGCCAAGGAACTCTGGGAGAACATAGTCACCTTCTGTCGAGAGGTAAGAGGAAGCTGAATGGTAGCTAGGGAACATCAGAAAACAACAACACCGTGATGGCCACGTCACCCCCAAGTTAAAGGAAAAGTAATTTTGTGTCAAATTGCAAGGGAAAGAGGACTACCAGTGTTCAGATCTTTTATTCTGCTTGAATTCTCCTCTCATGAGACCTTGGTGTCGTTTCATTTTAAAATTGAGTTTGAATTTGAATTTGCCTCATTTTTAAAGGGTGAATAAATAAAGGCCTTGGCGAGGTAGCAAGTTTCATCCAAAGGAAACTGACATTGTTAATTTATAGTTCAGCACCAATGAATTCAACGACTTCTCAAAGAGCATATTTCATTGTGTGATGCGTCACAGGGTGCTCATTGCATTTCAGAGCACAGTTCCTTCATCATGATACCTCTTTTTTTTTTATGGCTCTGGCATTTTGCCCAGTCCCCCGGTCTCCCTAATTTCAGAGACTCTGCCAAGAGATGCTAAGAAGCTTTGTCATTTGGTTTTGTTTGCTCTCTGTTCGTTAGCTGGGTTTTAATCAACCAGAGGGGGAATGTTTGTCCCCTAAATGATCTGCAGATACCAAGTGTCTCTTCTTGAGATCCAAACTATAGCCTACGTTCAGTTACATGGGAGTCACTTCAACATTTTTTAAAATTACCTCAGTTTCAGGGCTGTCCCTTGGTAACTCCTGGATTGGTTAGTGGAGTTGGGCCAGTCTTCTTCGTCCTGAATGGGCTCCATGGGGATGCTGTGTTTCTATTGTTTGCTGACTGCTTAGTTTGAGTCAGGCTCTCTATTACACATCCTCAGCTGACACCAACACACAACTTTATAATTCTATTTAAGAGGTTATTAAATCACGTAATCTGCCTGTGACAAGAGGAACGTTGATTGCGCAGATTTTAATTTCTCTTCAAAGTAAAGTTCAGTGCATCAGTTTTACCCAGTTATTAAAAGATTAGAAATGAGCTCTGAAATCTTTAACGATGTAGACTTAGAAGAGTTAATCAGAGGCAGAGGGGTTTTTATTTTTCTTAAGGGAGAAAAACCTAATTACGCTTTTGTAATTACAAGCTAATCTTCTGATTATAACCCCGAATACAGCGAGGTCTGTTCACCTGCTCCAGCGGCCCCAAGATCAACAAGTCATCGTGGTCACTCGTCTCGTTGAGGAGTCCTGATCGGTCTGGTCCTCCCTCTGAAAAGCTGACATTATGTTGTCCTGAGTATCCTATTTAGCGCTGTCAGACGGGTTTACATGAGACCAGTTGTTAGCCTGCTAACACTGTCGCAGATGAGACAAAACTGCACAGTTGGGACTCATTTTAAACCTCAGGAGAAATGTGGGCAGCGTACAATCCGAGAGTCTTCCCACTCCAGTAATTGTCTAATGACTCTGCTTTAGATTTTTTTTTTTTTTTTTTTCTGTGATTCCTCTTGGGTTTCTCATATGTACCCACGGACTACACTGCCACAGCACTTATCATGCCATGTTTACAATAGCATGAAGTGAGCCTTTGAATGCATTATTAATGTCTGCTCTGCAAGTTGCAGGGCTCGATGCCGGGAGCGTGGGAGGGGATCTGGCTCAGTAAAAACCATAATAGAGATCCCTCAACCCCCAACACCCTCCCACCCTCCCTCCCACCCTCCCCTCCACTCCTAATTTGACAACTACGTTTGAACTTATCATCTTTCCTTTTCTCCTGCAAATATTTCAGGCCACCCCTCTCTCTCTCTCTCTCTCTCTCTCTTTCGCTCCATCCCTCTGTGCTGTTATTTCCCCATCTCCTTTTCATCCTGTCTCACTCCATCACATCTACCCCCATGCTCATCCTGTTTTTTTTCCTCCTCTCTGCTAATACCTCAAACTGTGCTTTCCCCCTGCCAACCACTGCAACCCCCCACCCCCTCCCATCCTCTCCACACTACTGCACTCAATCCCCCAGTGTAGCACTCAGAGTGTAGCTCTGTGGCTGGCTGTGTGTGTGTGTGTGTGTGTGTGCGTGCTAAGGTGAACACAGGGCTGGCCTATTTTTAGCAGCAGTGCTAGAGAGGAGAGGAACGGCAATTATCCGCTTCCCTATTGTGAATGTAATCACTAACAGCATCAAGTGTGGCAGCTCGGTTTTAGGGGTCAGGGAGATGGAGGGGAGTGAAATTGATAAGCAAGAGGCACTCGTAGCCTTAATCCATCTCCTTCAGGGCACCACCCCTTGGCTGGCTCCAACCACACAAAGAAAGTAGTGGCTCAGTTTGGGTCTGCATCTTTCTTTGGTCCAGTTGAGATGGTTTCTCTTGACTTGTTATAGTCAAGGACAATACACTAGATAAGACTAGATAGCTGATGGCAGTGCAGGTGGAAATGTGAGTTGGTGGCGATTCGCTCCAGAAAGCAGCAGAACAAAAAGTTGGCCCGTCCTCCCCTCTACTGGGTGCTGCCTGTTTCTGCCTGCCTCTCTGGTTTACTCTCGTGTATGGGGCTTGAGGGCGAGAGGTGTTGCCATCGCCCCCCTGAGTGTGTCCGCTCACTATCTGTGCCAAGCGAGTAACCGCCACTAAGAGCCATCAGCACCCCCTGTGATCCGTAACACCCAGCATGGCTGCAAGTGTCTCTGTTGCCTTTCCACGTCAACCCTCTCTGGGAGCAACAAAAGGATGCTACACTGGAACAGTTTGACTCATTGGTTTCATTCCCCCTCATAGTCTACCACTTGTTTCTACTATTCATCCACATTTTGGATTTGGCTTGCATATTGGATCTGTCACAAGCTTCAACTGTCTGCAGTGACAGTATTGTACATGCCAGGCTGTACTGGCATGCTTCTGTTGTTGGTTCAGTAAGTGTGCCACAGTCAAATCTGACTCTATAGTTCCTTGTCACCACTTTTATAAAGATCAATAGGTTGAGTGTGACATCTAACTATCCAGCCACAAGCTTACTACACTCAAAAAAGGCCTTGTGTGCCTGACAGTTCTCCCAAGTCAGGCAGACAGCGGGGAGGCAGTGGTGAACTGGCTCAATGTGGGTTTGAACACTGGCATCGCCCCGGGGGACAGCAGCACCAAGCTCTCTCAATGAGGACAGTCACAGACTAGCACTCGTCAGCATCACAACAGCTGGACCTAAACAGCAGTGTGTTTGTGTGTGTGTGTGCACGTGCATTTTAGTCGTACTCCTTGACACAAGTGACACCATGAAAAAGTCTCTCCAGTCTCTCCCATGTTTCCAGTACAGTCCTGTGCTTAGAGGCATTAGTGTGAAGTCCAGTCTCTGGCCAGGGACAAAGTTGTTTTTCTCCAACGCTGTGGCCTCCAAGACCGCCAACAAATAAGGGTCATGTAGAAAGTAGTGAACTACAGAATCGGCGAGCCACATGCCGACCTCGGGCAGTCAATCCTTGAGAATGATGAGTGGAAAAATGGCTGGGGCGGGCAGGAGGGTGGGGAGGCAGCGCTCAAGTGCTTCTAGATGTTGGCTGACGCTGCACCGAGGCGACAGAATTGGATTGTGGGGGATGGCGACAAATCAATTTGCTCCACCCCACTGTGAGCTGCCAGTGTGGTACCCACATTGCCTCCCCGCCTGTCTGCCACAGGAAGCGACCGGCCAAGCCCATTTCTGACACCACAAATAGGAAACTGGATACGGGTGCGTGTGTGTGCTTGTTTGCCCTCTCGGGTTTGTACAGGAGGGTTTTAGATGGGCAGATCGTGTGTCAGATAGGGTGTCCTGATCTGTTAAATGCACTCTTTAGTGTATCCACGTAGGCCCGGTCTCTGTGTACAGTAGGCAACGGTGTCGACATTTCAGAGCAGCAATAATCCAACATGTTGTTTTATGAGCTCAGGGCTGAGAATCTGTGAGGAAGTGGGCTAGTTGAGGCGACTTGCATGTGTGGTCTGGTCTGCACAGTGGGAAGTAGTTCCTCCTGTCGTCCTGGTTCCTCTCAGCGACCGGGGCGTCTACGGTGGCCTGTGGGGTCCTGAATTAATCATCAACCAACCTGCAAAAGACGTCACATCAGAAATGTAGGCTAGGGGGGTTTTAACAGTTTAATAGTCCTGAAAGCTCAAAGTATCCTTCAAGCTTGCGTTGGTCCTTTTGAACAACTTCACTGTAAGTGCCCTCGTAATTCCTCTGGGCGTGATTTAAAAATAAAAGCTTGTCAGATAAGATCAATCTGATCAGTCTTGTTTCCTCCTGATAGTCATAATGTTTGGGAATGTTATTATCTTGAATGGAACCACGACCATATTGAGTTTACATTGTCGGAGTGGGTTGAGTAATCTCTCTCTCTCTCTCTCTCACCCCTCTCCCTCCTCTCTCTCCCCCGACAAGAACGTGGTCAACTTTGTGGATGACAGTTTCCCCCCCGGTCCCTCGCTCCGTGGGCTTCCCCGAGGGCGACAGCGTTCAGCAGCGAATCAAAAAGTGGCTCCGCCCCCACGAGATCAACTGCAGCAACTTCAAAGACCGAGGCGTCAAGTGGTCCGTCTTCCGTACGCCGCGGCCCTCCGACATCCTGCAAGGCCTGCTGGGAAACTGCTGGTGAGGTGTTAAAACTGTACATTAGGGGCTCAGCAATACCATGTTTGCACTGCACTGAAAATCGCAGGAAAATACGTCAATTTTCCCGATGATTTCTGACCTGCTTCTGTGGTTCCCAGTGTTTTAGCCCGCTAGCAGCCTCTGATACCTCTATTGATATCTCTGTATCTATCAGTGTTGTTATCCCTGCATCCTTAGCTTGTGTGTATTCGTGTGCATCCCAGGACAAACAAAACAAAAAAAGCCAAAGATCCCTGATGTGAAAGGCAATTTCTCATTCCATTCTGTCTCTGCCGAAGGTCAGTTGAATAGAAAACAGTCGCCGGGTAACGCTGGAGGTCTGCGTTGTTTCTTAATAAGCCGACTGTAGATGAGACGTGGAGACGGTGAGAGAAAGAGGGGAACAGAGAGACAGTAAGTAAGGAAATGGAGAAAGAAGAAAAAGAATAGAAGGAGAAAGAATAGAAAAGAGGGAGAGAAGTCGGACAGATGTACAGATAGTACCCCTGACAGGATGGCTATTCAGGGGAATGTGGGTCTGGACACCACACTTTATCTCAGTGCCCTTGTTCTGTGTGTCCTTGGCGGGGGTGGGGGGGCGGGGTGCGCATGTGTGTTGTCAACCACCATCTTCCTACATACACAGAAAAACAGTCAGTCAGTCACAAAGTTATGCCCACACAACTTACACTTCATCAACCCTCCACACACACCCACACACACACACACACACACACACACACACACTCTCTTACAGCTTATCAAAAATAACCCTCCCCAGAGCCGAATCCTCTCACCAGCGACAGGATGTAACCCAAATTCCTCCTCTGGCTGAATCTCTCTCTCACACACACACACACACACACACACACACACACACACACACACGCGTCCTAAATAACCAGCAAACAACACAGCTCCAGCCACCCAACCAATGAAAGCAGAAGTCTGCTAGCGTGCGAGCCAATCACCCTTGTCCTTGAGCACGGTGGGAACACGAGCCGTCATTAGAGTCACATTACACCTCGGCTAATTGGATTTTGATTTGATTCTTTGTAGCCGATTGGTTTTTCATCAGGGGCTGAATGGGCCGATCGGCCCTGCTCAGCTGCCACTTGAGCAGATGGAATATAGCTCTATTAATAAACGTTTCCACAACGCACAAAAGACTTTCTATCAATCTTTAAGTGGGTCTGCACTTAGACACATGTGGCGGGTGAACTGAAGGGATGTTCCTTTCAGAAAGATGATCTATTGAACCTACAGTCTGTGGCAAAAGTAGGAAGTAAATGAGCTAAAGTGAAGCCATGTTGTTGAAAGTGGCTTAACATGACGGACTCTGTTCCTTTACTTGGTACATCTTCTAATGTTAAGTCTGCAGTCTGAAACTGCCCCCATACTGTTGACAGTTTAGCAGCATTTATCTCAATCTAATGTGCTAATGAACTGAAGTTCCTAATCACCTCAACGTAGCGTTGAGTCATTTGGGGTAGAGTGTGATTGGTCCACGCGTCCCCAGTTGTCTTGTTAGGAATTTGCATGTTTTTGATGAATCTGTGTTTTGACTAACTCGTTTCACCGGCAAGCTGATTAGGGAAGGATAGTGAGTTTGTCTTGCTACGGGGTGAACGAACCGTAACGGGGAGGCGACCACAAGGTCCAGACGCCCGGCTCATGAACGTGATTGATTTTCAGTGATCGCAAATTATGCAACAACAACAAAAAAGTGCGGCAGTGAAAAATCTTTGAGAACTGCTCAGAGAAGCTTTTGAAGCCGGATGTCTTTCATTACACATTTACAGTTCAGTGTCTGTCTGTCTGTCTGTCTGTTCATCTGCCTGATTGTGTCTGTCAGTCTACGCTCCTTCCTGTCGTCTTGTTCGACGTGGGCGTCCATCCAGCCGTCTGTTTGCCTGCTAGTATCTCTTACATCTGTCCACCCATCGGTCCCGATCAGCCGTCCGTTTACGGTCTTTTCATTTCCATCCTCCGCCTGATTCATCACGTCACTTGAATGACTTCGCTCTTTGTTTCCATCCCTCCCTTCATCTGTCCTCCCCTCTCATCCATCTGTTCGCCGTGATCGACCGTCTCGTTATCTGCTTCACTGACTTTTGTTGTACGTCCTCTCACCATGTCTCTGCTTCTTTTCACTCTCACCCCCTCCCCTCCCCTTCCATCCCATTCCATCTCTTCCACATCTCCGACTCCCCACCCCAGGTTCCTGAGTGCGCTGGCAGTGCTGGCGGAGCGTCCAGAGCTGGTGGAGAGGGTGATGATCACTCGGACCATCTGCCAAGAGGGGGCCTACCAGGTCCGGTTGTGTAAGGACGGGACCTGGACCACGGTGCTGGTGGACGACATGCTGCCCTGCGACGACTACGGCTACCTGCTCTTCTCCCAGGTCAGGGGGGAGGGAGGGATGTGGGGAATCACCGAGGGGAGGAGGAAGTAAGGGAGGGGGTGAAAGAGGGCAAGAACGAGCTCTTCCTCCTGTACTTCTACTTGAACATATGGTAACACTTCAAATAAAGGCAGTAGAAACCTGGAGTTTTACTGGACGCATCTGACGTATCCCCAGACACTCAACTCTCGATGCTGAACTCACTCAGCATCGCGACTCAAATTTGACCATGTTCATAGACTTGCAGCCCAATTCAAACCTAATATATTAAATAACACAGTATACCTCGGTTGGTTTCCGTCTGCCACCATGTCCAAATGCCTCACAACAATTTTGTTGGGTCACAGCCAATCAGTTCAGCAACACTACCTAAGAAGAAGCCATGGAGCAAACAAATCCTCATGTTACGAATGAGTCACACCCAGGCTGACACGTCTGACTGTATCCTCCTCCTCTCTCCCATCGCCCCAGGCCCAGAGGAAGCAGCTATGGGTGGCGCTGATTGAGAAGGCCCTGGCCAAGCTCCATGGCTCCTACTTTGCCCTGCAGGCAGGGCGCGCCATTGAGGGTCTGGCCACGCTGACGGGGGCTCCTTGTGACTCCCTGATGCTCCAGGTCAGCTCCACCAACCCCCGGGAGGAGCCCATCGACACCGACCTCATCTGGGCCAAGATGCTGAGCTCCAAGGAGGCTGGGTGAGATGTTTTCCTGTCCTCAAGGTGTGGGGCATCCTGGTGGATCTGTGGACTAAGGCACATAAGTCCTTACTTTGAATACAGATACAGACTTACAGCCTGTTACATGCCACCATTTCTCGCTCCCCCATCTTTACTGTGTTTTATCAAATAAAACAGAAAAGCATTCATACAGAGATATAAAACGGTTTGGTGTGTTGTTTGAATGATAGGCGTGGTGTCAAGTAAGGCAAAAGGCTAACCTGGAAACAGTATTTTAGGACCTTTAGTTATATGTCCTAATGGGAATTGAAAATGTATTTACAACAAAGTATGGAAGTGTAATGTGTTTTGAGAACCCAATAACCTACGGAACGTATTTGTGAAATGTTTAATGACACTTTTCTTCTCTCAGGTTTCTGATGGGTGCGTCGTGCGGAGGGGGCAACATGAAGGTGGACGACGCCACGTACGAGTCTCTGGGTCTCCGGCCACGGCACGCCTATTCCATCCTGGACGTACGGGATGTCCAGGGCTACAGGTATGAGTGGACAGTGGAGGGTACACCAGCTGGCTATTGATCTGTCGGGACGGAGATTTGGAAAAGTTGGAATACAAAATAAAAGTACTGTTTTATTTGTTGGCAAAGCGCCCGTCTACATGGCCTTAAAGTGCACATACCCCTGTTCTACAGAACATTAGGACCACCTTTTTAAAAGTGAGTGCATGTCTCTGTTGTCTCAAGGCTGAAACATTTTGGTTTAATCTGTCTCCCGCCCTTCATCTACATCTCCCCTTCATCACTTCAGTGGATTTAATAGGTGAAAGCAATGAATCATATCTTTCACCAGCATTCACCATGCCAGTCTATTTCTTTTTTTTTTTTTAAACTTTGTTTATTGGATTTTCAGCATAGTCAATATTTACAAAGGAATTGCACTTGAAAATTATCCGATAAGAACATCTAACAACATACCAAAAATAACACGCAACAAAACAGACGAAAAGCAAACGCAAAATAAAAAAGAAATGAATACGATGGTTTATAGGTCAACCAGCTCTGATATCAATCCTACAGGTCATACTCAAAAACATTGCCAGTCTATTTCATGGAAACAAAGGGTTTAGTACACAGTTCATACGATCAGCCAAGTATTGTACATTATTGATATTAGTGCAAAGCTATCCTGAGATCAGCATTGATGGAGATTTCCCAAATGATTCATTGGTGAAAGGGGAGGGGCTTCAACCTTACAGCAGTAAGGGGGTTTGGTGCCAATAGAGAACCGGTGCAAACTGGTTCAGTTTGATCACTTTGATCTGGGCTTTACAGTCCATACAGTGGATACTTCCTCTATCCTATCCTGCTAGAGGAACTTGAGAATAGCTGTAAATCCCAGATGTAATTTGCTCAGTAGCCACGCACAGCCACTTTAATTTACCGCCATAAAGCATCGGACTGGGAGATTGGGCCGCAGCACTTGATCTGAAATGAGTTGGAGTGCTCTTGCTAGGAGCCGGAGGAGCCAAAAAGCAGTGATTCACCTGGCCGACTCAGACATGGTTTTCCATCATATCCTCTAAATTTTACACTGAAGGTAAAAGGCAGTAAAAGGAAATGGGTTGTTAAAAAGGAGGCAATCATTCATATGAAGGGAGAAACCGAGGAGATGGCGATGCTGTGTTCACTAAAAGTTCTCCTCACCTCGACTGCACCCCCAGGTTGCTGCGGCTGCGTAACCCGTGGGGTCGCTTCTCGTGGAACGGCAGCTGGTCGGACGAGTGGGCCGACTGGCCGCAGCACCTGCGGCCACGAGCTGATGGCCCACGGCAGCAGCGAGGGCGTCTTCTGGATGGAATACACTGACTTTATCAAGTAAGGACCCCGGTTAGAGATGTGAAGAGTGGTTTTGAAAATACGGTTTCAAAAAGAGGTCTAGCCGAATGCATGAATCTGACTGAATCTAGCTTTGGTCAGTCGCCTCTGTAGCAGACGGCACACATACTTACACGTACATAGGGGGGCACATCAGCAGGATTGGGGGACCTGGTTTGGGACCAGCAACCTTGACCCACCTAAAATAACTAGCCAGTCTGTCACATAGGCCACAACCCATGACTGTGTTTTTGTTGTTTTTAGTTTTTTGTATTGCCCAAGGAGTACACTTGCTCCCACACCCTGGTGTTGCGGAAGTGTTGTTGTTTTTTGATGTTGTTGCAGTTGCTCCTGGTTGCCAGGGATTTGGCAGGCCGAAGTTGAGACTCGTCATACCTCACTGTCTGTTAGATTAGATTAATCCTGTCATTCAGTCAAACAGCAAGTTGACTTCACTGTCTTTCTGGCTGCCTGTCTGTTCATGTCCATAACTCCCTATATAGCAGATGCCAATGCTGAAACTAAATATAATAAAGCCTTGAACAAAATAAAAAGCCAATAATGTAATAAAATGTAGAAACGGCGTTTTCACCAGTAACGTTATTGAATGGTATTTACTTACTGGATAATATAACATCACCCAATAATGTAATAACACTCTGACATATCTCTAAATGTCTTCCACAAAGCAGCAGGTAGGAGTAACATCAAGTAATATTCTTTTGGACTAAAAACTATCTTTCTCTTACTGTCAAATCCAACTGATCTTGGCTGACGTCACAGAAGTTAGTTAGTAGGTTCACCTGAAGATGGATTTTGACCGTCTTGTGTGTGTATCTGTCTGTCCAGTTTCCAATATCCCTCCAAACGAGTTGCATTAAGCCCAGCAACACCAACACTTCTAAATCGAGAGGGTAAACAAGACTGATGTTGACTTAATAAGATGTCAGAAAGGATCCCAGCTTGCCTCCTGTTATTGCAGAGACGGGGAGTGGGATAACATAAGCTCTAAGACGTGAAGTTTCAACAGCAGGAGCTCCAGCCGTCTACACCTCTCCCTATCAAAACAAAGTCTTTAACTTCAGCGCCCCTCTTTCCTTCTCGCTCTCTCTTTTCCCTTATTGTCACGAAGACAAAAGGTATAGATAGAAGACAGTTGTCAGAGCACAGGCGGTTAGGAAGTGATGAAACGGTGGAAAACCGACTGAAAGACAGGAGGAGGACGTCTCACGGGGCTCTGTCTTTTGAAGACGGAGGTCTAATATGTTTGCAAGGTAAATGGTGTTTGTACAGCAGCACCCCCGGAGGCTACGCCGGTGTTAAAGACTTCGGTTTTGATGCATACAAATGTACTGAGCTCATGACAGCAGGAGATCAGCGGGTTGGATCACTGGTCTGTCATTGAGTATTTATCATGAATTTGGACTTGAAAACCCTGGAAAATGTGCAAAGAAACCTGGAAAAGTATATAAGAATATTGTGTCCTGATGTACACAGGACAATTTCATATGTGTTGGTGTGAAGAATAACATTCATCTATGGTTTCACACTTCTATAGATGGATATGAAAAAACAAATCCATGCTTTCATGCTGGGCGACGTCATGCTAAGATGCTTTCTGCAGGCAACATGACATTTTAAATCCGAACGGACAGCCAAAACCGAAAGCGTTTCCCGGTAAACAAGACTGTCTTTCTGTTGCACCCACCTGAACCGAGCCAGATAACGAGGAGCCTCACCCACAGTGCGTCTCTCTCCGTCCTCCCACCAGGTACTTCGACTCGGTGGACATCTGTAAGATCCACTCAGACTGGCAGGAGGTGAGGCTGCAGGGCTGCTTCCCCAGCAAGGCCAGCGGGCCGGTCACCGTCACAGCCCTCACCGTGCTGGAGAGGACGGCGCTGGAGTTCGCTCTCTTCCAGGAGGGAAGCAGGTAGGCGGGACCGTCACCCCTCCCCCCCGCCCCCCCCCCACGTAGCTCACCATCTTTTTGTCAAATGACCACCGGAAAGGATTTGGCGTTAAAAGCAAGTTTTAGAAGCCTCTTTTGTTGTACTTTCATCAGTGGGTTACTACAAAAAAAAACTTCTGTTTTGCTCTTATCACACACAACACAGCATGCAGCACTCCAGCCAAGTGCTAAGTCTGTTCTGTTGGAAAATGGAAAAACAAATATTGAACCTCTCCTTCCTCTCTCTCCCTCCCCTTTCTCTTTCACTCTCTTTCTCCTAACCTCCTTACCTCTCTGTTCCTCCCCCTCCACCCGTCCGTTGCTCCCAGGCGCTCGGACACGGCCGACAGCCACCTGTTGGACCTGTGCATCATGGTGTTTCGCGCCTCCTTCGGCAGCGGGAACAAGCTGACGCTGGGCCGCCTGTTGGCCCACAGCAAGCGGGCGGTGAAGAAGTTTGTGGGCTGCGACGTGATGCTGGAGCCGGGGGAGTACGCCGTCGTCTGCTGCGCCTTCAACCACTGGCAGATGAACGTCAGCGGGGTGGGAGGCCCGCCCACGCCCAGTAAGTACACAGGCGCA
Source organism: Hoplostethus atlanticus (assembly GCA_034670405.1). NCBI lineage: Eukaryota > Metazoa > Chordata > Actinopteri > Trachichthyiformes > Trachichthyidae > Hoplostethus > Hoplostethus atlanticus. Next base: position 3,124,571 of record JAXDDX010000047.1, read on the forward strand.
GTGGAAACAACAAACCCTCTCCCAACTAGCTGATGCTCCATAGGCTTACACTGTCACAGGGCTGCTCTGCATTTACACACATGTATACATATACAGCTTACATATAGATAGCATGTAAAAAGTGAACACACACACACACACACACACACATAGCACACTTACACAGATGCAGTGTATTGAGCAGAAATAAAAAGGATGATTGGGATTTTTTCCGCTCTGGTACTAATGCCAACTACAATAATAACAGTCTGTGTATGTGTTGTCCCTGATATTTCTGGGGAAGTTGCTGTTCTGGTACATATCCAGAATCACTTACTGGAAGAGAAACAATAGAAACCGTTTGTGTCTGTGACTCCCATAATTGCAAGCATGTTGGTGAGGACAATACAAGGCGGGAAAGTCTTTTTCTAATGTTTACTTCAAGCTGCGCTAGGCAACGTTGCTCTTTCCTGGCCCCAAGTGGAAGCTAGAAATGACTGAATCTTAAAGGACTTCATTACCCAGAATCCATGTAATGTGAGGTCACACTCCTTGGACCTGGATTTCCTCTTCTTAGTGGCTGGTGGGTGAAGTGGTTCAGGTGGTGGAGAGGTTCAGGCATTGCTGGTGAGTCCAGCTTTCTCTGGGCGGAGCGCATCGCTCACTGCTGTTTCCAGTGCTCACTTTGTGTTCCAACCAGTGACCATACAAAACTCAATTTAACACACAACACAATGTAATTGGGTAACATGAGGAAAATCTATGGCTTCTAAATTAGGGGCGATGGGATGCTCTTCTCTGTTGCAGCCCCACTGTTTTTTTCAAGCTGATAGAACGGGTGTAATCTTGCCTAGTGCAGCATCACCTTCAAGTCTAACTGTATTTTGTGTTGTTTTATGTTCATCTGTACTCTGTAAATATTATTATCATGAAGATGTTCATCATGTGTGTTTTTCTCCCCACAGTCTCCAGCCCCACCAGTGGCGCGGCGCCGCGACCAAGCCAGGAGTTCCCTGGCTACATCCTGGCCATCTACAGCTCCCGGCAGGTGATGGTGGAGCAGGTGGAGGCCACGGCCACCACGCTGGCCGACGCCATCATCCTCCTCACCGAAAACAAGGGCGAGAGGCACGAGGTGAGAGACGCAGAGACGGAATTAGACTTATAACTGTACAGATTACTCCACCTGAGGTTTTATTCGCAGCACCCCAAATCCCATTTTGCCTTTACCTGAGCACGTAGGTGCACATACTCACACCCAAAGAAACAAGTTATTCTGGCTGTCCTGAACAGTGCTGTGATGTTGGCTGGTATTTCAGAGGATAACGGCACTTTTTAAACACTCAAAATCAACTGTTAAATCATTCAGTGCTCCAGGAGTTTACCACTCCCAGCAGGTGGGCCAAGACCTGCTGAGTACATAGCGGCCACTATGAGAACTGTCTTTAAGAATGAACCACATGTGATACTGGCTCAGCAAAGAAAAAGAATATGGAGTGGACCTCCCTCTCTCTTGAACAGTGTGTAAAGAGTGTGTGAAGGAACATGTTACTGGGCCAGTTGAGTTACTATGGTAACAGCAATACAGAGGCATTCACTCCATCCCAATTACAGTCCCCAATCAGAGATAAGGAGAGGAGAAAGAGTTCAAAACCCCAAAACATTTTAACACTGTTAAAGACACGCAGCTGGGAGTGAACTGGGCCCGTTTTGTTGTTTGGCGTATTTTATTCTGGCCAAACGTAGACAACATGGCGTCTTGTTGATATTTTCCAGTGCAGCTGGAAAGCTTCTTTCTTGAGCTACCAGTTTGCACTGACATCCAACAGTCACACAGGGAGACATCCACTCTCCACTGAGCCAAGATAGACCAGAATGCAATGCAACCACAAGACTCGTTGCGCCTTGAGTAAGGGGCATGACTCTTGCTCTTGCTCTCTTGCTCTTATTATGCCATCGCTGTTGCTCTCTCCACCTGACACATATAACCCACAGCTGAAAGCAACAAGGTTATGACCCTTCTCTTGGGGTTGTCCGGCCCGGACATCTCAGTCTCGAGGGTTGTGGCTTCGATCCCCACATAGGGTCAAGTACCTTTTGGATAAAAGCGTCTGCTAAATGACTGTAATGTAATGTAATGTAATGGTTGTGAAGGCATTCTGGGAAATCACTAACTGAAGTAGATGTGGACGAGGCAGGTGGAGGGAAAGTGGGTACACCCAAAAAGTAAATTGCAACACTTCATCACAAAATAACTCCTGGAATGCCTTGAAGATCACAGACTGATGATGTTTAACAGTATGTGTTTTCCTGTAAAGGTTAAAGTGGAACATATATGCTGTGAATGGGATTTGACTTCTTCTACTCCCGTGTGCTCTCAGGGCCGCGAGGGCATGACGTGCTACTACCTGACCCACGGCTGGGCGGGGCTCATCGTGGTGGTGGAGAACCGCCATCCCAAGTACTACCTCCACGTCTCCTGCGACTGCACTGACAGCTTCAATGTGGTGTCCACGCGCGGCAGCCTCAAGACCATCGACAGCGTGCCGCCACTGCACCGGTACACACATCCTCACACACACACACTCACACATCCTCACACACACTCACACATCCTAAATCAAAAGTCATCTTTCGGCCCATCTTGCCCTGACCCTTCCTCTTAGCACTTGCTTGTTTGTCTTCACTTATTTAACTCATTTGTTTAAATAAAAAGTATCTTATTGCACTTTTACCTCAGCACTGGTTCTGCTAGATGCTTGTTTAGGAAGGAAATGCACTTACAATTTCTGGTGACTAGTAGCTCTCTTGCCTACCTATGTTGAATGCACTTATTGTAAGTCGCTCTGCTAAATCCCTGTAATGTAATGTAAAATATTGTATTATTAATAGTGGAAACCTAAAATAGCAATATGTGATTATCTACGTTTAATTGTGCAGTGGTAGATCAGATGCTCTAGGAACATCGTGCACAGGTACAGCAAACACCACTTAGACACTTAGTACACACAACCATGCACACACACACACTTACATACACATAGTGATCCTAGAGGATTAGCGCCCCTTAATAGTCCCCTGAACCTCACCCCAGACTAACGTCACCCAGACAATGCTCTGCATCAAAACACTGGTATTTGGAGCTTTCTTGTTCAGTGGATTAAGGTCCATGCTGCCATGTCCTGACCCATCATCTCCTCCGCCTCTCTTCCCTGTCGCTCTCCACTATATAGCAAAAGCTTTAAAGAAAAAAAGACCTGAAAATGTTTTTGTATGCATCTGGGAAGTGTATGGTAGTCATTAGGTCTCTCTGAAATGAGCATCTTCTATGATGTTTCAGTTGTACACATAGAGCACATAAAGGTACATTTCTAACCTCCTCACCTCAGTTATGTTCCCCATAACTGGACACCGTTAAGTCGCCATGCACGAGGACCGTATTTTTTAACAACATTTTCTCTTATTTAACAGCTTATTTAATGTCCCGTTTATCCCTCCTACAAGAACAGTATCTCAGTTATGGTTTTTTGTTTTTTTTTTCGTGACGAGCAACACTTCAGCGCTGCTGTAAATCAGTCTTATTTGGCGTTTTTCATATTCACCCACTATTCCATAATCCTTTCATGGATGAAAGCAGCAGGAACATGGTGATCACATTCACGACAATCTCTCATTCTCATTGTCATCATTAGACTGATGCAGAATACTGTAAAGCCATCCACTTTCATAATCTGTGCCACTATCAGGGTGACAGATTAGTTTGCTGTATTACAAATATATAACCACTGTATCTGAACATATACCAGGACTCCCACACAGGAAAGACACACAAAGTCAGGAAAAGCATGGGGCATCTATACACTCATACACTCTTTCACATATTGTGACATTTGTTGTAGAGTGACTTGTTCAGCTATTTTACTATCAGCATACCATACTACTATCAGTGTCCATATGGATTATTATAAGATGGACATGAATCACAATCAAACACAGAAAGTTTTTCCAAGGTCTTTTCCTCCTTTGCTTTCCTCATTTTGCCTCATCTTAGACTGAGGAAGAAAAAGATGCACTTGAGCGCCGACAAATCATCATCTTTTTTAGCTCTAACCCTTCCTGGGTCAATGCTCCCAGGTATCTCTTCTATCTGAACTGGCCACTGGTGTGCTTGGCTCACCTTTGACTGAGGCTCAAATGACCTGTTAAGAGTAAATAACACTGTCTGTCTCCCCCTGCAGGCAGGTGCTGGTGGTGCTGTCACAACTGGAAGGAAACGCCGGCTTCTCCATCACCCACCGGCTGGCTCACCGCAAGGCCGCCCAGGCCTCCCTGGGCGACTGGACCCCCACCAAGGCCACCCACAGCCCCCAGCTCACCCCAGATATCGATGGCCTGCACCGGCCCAGGCCACTATGACCACCGCCCACCACCTCACACTCACACACACCAACATGCACAAACTCTAATACAGTGAACCACGAGACTGGTGGAAAACAAGGGGTGAAATATGGAGAGAGGGGTGTGTGTGTGTTTGGATGAACACACACCTGAATGTAGGGCATGAATGGGCAGATTTAGTGCGCAGTCCTCTTCCTCCATCTCTCAATGCTGAAGACTTCCTCCGGCCTGAAGCACGCCCCGTTCGCCGCCAAGTGGATGTGCCATTTAGGGATGAGGGAGGCGGGCGTCATCGCTTGGTCACGACTTGCGGACAACTAGATTTTTCACCCAGACGTCGCGACTCCAGTCACCAAAAGAGGATCCAGTTCAAACCTGATGGAGTTTATTTTTCTGTCTATGACCCTCCTCAATACAAGCGCTGTACGTGGAGCAGCCACGCACTCGGACGTTGACCCTAAATAGCTTGGAGACGACCCTGCTTACAACGAGGTCAGGGTGGAGTGCTGTAACTACTGAGCCATTCACCAGCCCACACACCCTCTGAGCCAATCCCCTGCCTCGATCGGATGCACGACCCCACCCTCCCTGCCCGCCCCTTAACCCGGTAGCTGCACCTCAGTGGGGGTAACTGTTCGGCGGACGGCTAGCAAAGCGGGATACATCGGGGGGTTAAACCCACCCGGCCCTCAGTGTGACGGTACTTATTGAGCCAAACCCAACTACTAGTTTTACTCCAGTCATGTATGTTTTTTATTTTGAACAGTACATTTTCCATTTTGTCAATATTGGTCTTACTTTGTTTTATACACGTCCCTTGTTGCTGTCTCGTCCATATTTTGTATACCTGTTGAAGGTCAGGATAAGCCATCATCTGTACGGTACTGTCTCTTTCTTCACCTCCTCCATTCTCCCTCGTCATCACAGTGCTGTCCGGCTCCCTCTAGCTCAGGACCAAACCCGTGCTGTTGATTTTACACAGTCAGCTGGACTCAAGGAAAAACCTCAAGTTGATGTTTGACAGGTGTGCGGCAAAAGTGTGGCGCGAGAGACCTCAGCTGGGATAGCATCCTCCCGACACCTCGCGCCGTTCTGTGTTGCGTTCACTGGCCAGGCTGTGGTGTAGGAGTAGACAGTTGTTGTCCTGTGTGGCGATAGGGGGGGATTTAACGTGCGAACACAGTTAGTTTCCCACCCTATGCTTTCACAAACCAGCATACCATTTTTTTTTTTTTGGGAACAGAGAAACAACCATTGTACCTCCCCTTCAATTTATGTCTTGCTGTCTCACTTTCATTCCTTTTCAGCCAGTCGCCCCTCGGGGCCTAAACGCTGGAGGCGAGTGATTATTTGACAAACTTTCTAGTTTACCCCTCAGGCAGACTGGCTTTTCCCACCCTGTCCGACAGTCTGTCAGCTCACATCTCAGGTACTATGAATTCACGGTTAAGGAGCAACTTTGCTCTGCAGACAATACACAATTATTACACGCTCATCTCTTGGTTATTACTCTTGGATTGTGCAGTGAGACCCCGGAAGTGGTGTTCGGAAATATAAGAGAGCAAATTGGGTCTTACCTTAATAAACTCAGTGGATATTTGTCAAGTTGTATTGGGTTAGGGGTTAGCGAGTTTGCCAGCAAATACACTTTGGACTTCTTGGGGCGTTCTGGAGGAGGCGGCGGCTGTTTGAACAGTGGGATTGCCGTAGGAGAGCTCCTGAGGGGAATCGCCGAGTTTGTTTTGGGAGGTGGTGGAGCAGTTTTGTTTGTTTGGGTGCGTCACAAGCTTCTGGAGCCTCCTCCCCCCAAGGATACACTCGAGAAAAGAGTCATCTTATAATAACATAACAGCATTTTGTCAGAGTCCATGCACACATAGAAAGCGAGAGAGGAGAGACAAGTTGCAGTGACAGAATACAGTTTGGTTCCCTCCCAGTTTCTCTTGCGTTGTGTGCCATATCTCCCAGGATGGGATATGAGACCTCGTGGTCTCAGAGGGGCCTCTACTACAGCCTGATTCATCCAGTGTCAAAGCCATTACTCACATTTTAAAAAGGGTCTTTCAGCCTTCACCACACACAAATCCTATCAGAAAAAAAGGGCGGCAGTGGGGAAACGATGCATGGTACTGTCATGACTGGATCAAGTGGGAGAGATAGTTTTTAAATTTAAAGTTGATGTCTTATTGCTATGAAGTGAAATAGGGGGGGAACTTGAAATGTGCAGGGTGGGTTATAGCGTGTTCTGCCCTGTTCTTATGACGTTAAGGTTAGTCTGAACGTAGCAACCCCCCCCCGTGAGATGGTTGAGTGCAGCTCTTAAGATCACCTACCTTGAGCTCAACCCACGCTGAAACTCGACTCATACGTCGTTGCCGTTGTTCCTTTGGTCGGTTTTGTCACCGTTCATGTCAAATGGCCGCGCCGTGTCAGGACGCACGCAGTCTTCCGCTGCATGACCGCTTCTACCGAGGCCGGTGTACGTCACCGCAACTTCAGGACATTTTGTAAAGAAAACTACTACAGTGACGTACTGATGAAACGCAGCTGAAGTAACTGTAAATATGTTTTCCAAAGAAACATACTGTGTAATGACCACTTTCAGACGTCGGTTCGCCCTGTGTGTGTGTATGTGTGTGTGTGTGGGTGTGTGTGTGTGTGTGGTCGCAGCCAGTAGCTGTGAGTTCAGAGTGTCTAATTTATTTGTGTAAATGATCTTGGCAGGGGGGGGAAACGCAATCCTGTCTGATGGTAGCTGTATCACAAATGTGTGTGTGTGAGCCAGGTGGTATACAGGTGTAGACTGGGGTGTGTGTGTGGTTGAGTACTGAACCAACAGTGGACTGATGAATGACAGGAAAAGGAATGTGATAACTTAAGGCTTTATCTTGATCGCCCAGAGGGACTAGCTTGACCAGAACTGAACCTGCACTGAAATACCTGCAAGTCACGGCACCTCGAAATCGCTGTTTCACTTTACATGAACTTGATTGGTTTTTTTTTTGTACTATGTTTTTATCATCACTGTTGTTTTTTTCGCCCCTCGCTGGTGTCCTGTGAATCTTCACCCATGTTGAGTTGTGTCGGGTGACTCTTCCTCACCTCGCGGTGTGTCGAAGAGGCTGCAGCCAGAAACACAAGTGTCCCGGTGGAGCCGGTCGTTCACAGACGAGCCAACACACAACGCCTCTTCTGTTCCCGTCTCGCTGGTTCTCCCCTTGTAAATTGTACAGACGCCACCCGGAAACCAGTGAGCTGACCCTCTCAAACGTCAAGAAAATAAATTAAAAAAGAAGGAAAACAACTCAAACCTAATGCTGAAAACAAAAAAGAACTGACAAGAATGTGAGATATATTTTATTGATCTTTTCCGGGGTGGGGAATATGAGTATATGTGTACAAACCTATGTATGTTTAATTTTCAATCTCAGGTTCCAATGGACCAAATAAATTTTTTTAATTAAAAGCGAGCCGTGTTGTTGTTATTATGTGATGTGAACCACATATCTTCATCACTCTCTTCTTGGCCTGTGACTCTTATTATGAACTTATTGGCACAATGTGGACGAACTGTGAGGACGGATATTCATTTCTAATTTTCTTCTCAGGCTGTGTAAACTGACCCTGCGACCCTGCGGCGTTCCCAACTCTCACACTGAAATGGTTTATTGCGCGGTTATCCGTTCCAGAGAAACATTTTCTGGTATGTTCGTTCACACTCCCGACGCGTTGTTTTTCTTGGCCTGGCCTGTGACGTGATGTTGCCTCGTCTCATCTCATGCTGCTGTCTGCTGTCTTGTCATAGTTTGTGTGAGGTGCAAAAACTACATGACAACACGAAAAAATAACATGTGACAGACCCCCTGAGTCCCTGATGGCCATCACAGCCACACCCCCTTCACCCCTCTCGGGTTTCAGTCTCCACCTCTTGGCCCAAACCTCCCCTACCTCCTCCCTTTACTCCCTCTCCAAAACCCAACCCTTACCCCTCTCATCCTATCCACTTCTTGCTTCCTCTGCCCCCACCTTCCTCCAAGCCCAAACCCTCCCATCAACCCTTTCCAAGCCCCCATCATTAGTCTCCCCCGTCAACCTCAGATGCCAGGAACACTTCATAGTTGAGGCAACATCCCTACTTCTGCTTTGTGAGGGGGGGATACGTTTTACTGACCCCAGCAGACGCACCGTCCGAGCTCCATCAGGTGGAGGCATTGCTCAAAACCGGCCTCGGGGAGCTGTCAATCACATCGATCCCGTCCTGTACTGCGAAGGTGAGACCAAGAAACCCTCAGGATCTCCCCCCAGTCTGCAACCAAAGGTAAGGTGTTACTGAAATGTCTGTTGTGACACACCTGCATCATCTCTTTAGCAGGGTGAAGCAGTGTGACCATGCTGGGGGACAGACAAGTCAGCGGAAGGGGTTTTTGCATGCAGTGCTATGGTCAGACGTGTGAGGAGTGGAAATGAAATCCTGCCCTCTCTCTGGGGAAATCTGTTCCCTTCCACTCGTGGCCCCTCGGTGCCCCGTAGATATGAAGGAACTAATTAGATATAGGCCTTTCAATTTGTCTCCAGACAAGATAGCAAGGAACCGTGCCTCGGCAACACTTCATATGAAATTGGAAAGATAAAGAGTTTCTCTAAGTGGCGGAACACTTGTTTTGATGTAAAACTCTGAAGTGAACGTGGTTTCTGAGCGAGCGAGCGGCTCGGTGTGATGTGGCGATACACGTTATTGTGCAGACCTTGTTGAAATAATGTCGGTGGAAGTGTTGAGCCCTGGTGTGCTTTCAGGGCCAGGCTACGTTCAGGGTTTCAGGACTTCTCTACGGGCAAGGAAGGGGAAACCACCTGTGTTGAGCATTTGTGAGACACCCGTTCTTGTCGTATGTGACAGCAAAACCATCTGTGGCGCTGAACAAGAAACCAGTGAACAGCAAACAACAAGTACAGTGACATTAGCTGACACAGGCAGGATACATATAGAAATACAGCATTTTAAACTAGTAGGTTTATGGTATATATGTTTTGAGATAGCAGTACTTGTTGATCCCTCTTGTGTGGGATTATTTATTATTATTATTATTATTATTATTATTATTATTGTCATTATAGTAAAACCAAAACCCAGTGTGGCTTGTAGACCAGCAGACATTTCCCACAAACCTCATGAAAGAATATGCGCGAAGCATGTGAGCTAAAGCAGGCTGTGTACCACCCCCAGTTGATCATCTTTTCTCTCCCCCCCCCTCTTATTTTCCTCCTAGTCAGGTGATGTAAATAAATCATGTGACATCACCACCCCATTAATGCTAGAGAGGCTGTGGGTAGGGGATTTGTGTCAAGGGCAGAGGCACGGCGAGGCGAGGCACCCCCAGGGGCTACTGGAGAACTCCACGCTTAGATTTGGGTTATCCTCATGTTGTTCAGAGAGACGCTGTCAGCAGGGCATAAGGGCTGAGTGTGTGTGTGTGTGTGTGTGTGTGTGTGTGTGTGTGTGTGTGTGTGTGCAAATCACACCTGTTCTTCAGTCTTTACCACCTCACACTAGCCGCTCTGTTGAGAAGAAATACCTTCGTCTGCACTAACAGGAGAAGATATCTGTTACCCTGTCAGCCTGTTGTCTGCTTATGTATTGTATACTGTGTATTGTATGCTTTCATTTCCATCACCACACAGTTTTTGAAATGTTGTCGTTGGTTCTGAATGGGTTTCACGGGCCCTGAGGTCACGAAACCTGCTCTGTCTGTAGAGAACAGTGGAAACAAAAGTGCCAGCAGTGACACACCATCATAAGTGTCATTTAAAACCCTTTCTGGAAGCATCACCTCATGGCAGTGAAAGTATCTGTTGTCAACGTAGTGTGAAAGTGCATAGTACAAATACCTCTGCATGGCTTGGTATTTCCTCCTCCTCCAGCCCTGCTTCTCGTCGTTTGTCAGTCTCAGCTGGTCCCGCTCATCGCCTGTTACTCTGCATCTGTCATTGAGCTCACAGCAGACAGACAAGGAAAAGGACTGCAAGCTGCAACCTCTATGTAATGATGAAATGGGTATAGCGTGTTTACGACCTTGACCTCTGAAAGAGACCATTGACAGAACACCATCATCGCCGTGTGATGAGAGAATGCACGCTCACATCAAATTTGATCATGAGTAATAAAACTAAACATCATTTAATAGGCTTGCGATATGACAGGAAACTGAAGTTACTGTACATTTCACTCTTTAGGCGCCACGAAATGATCCCAGCGCTGCCACAGTCGTACGCTCCGGGGCCCGACACCGTCTTCTCCGACCAGTCTGGCTTCTACTCTCTGGACTCCCACGTCCCTGGGCTGTCCAGGGTCATCCTCAACAAGCTCAACATGAAGGACTATGGAGAATACAGGTGAAAAACACACAAGGCTTACTGATGCTATCTGATAGTATCTATACTACCTGTTACTCCACTATTTATTGATTTGTCTCTGCACCAATGCCACCGGACAAATTCCTGAATATCTCTCGTTCTTGGCAAGTAAAGTTTCTGCTTCTGATCAGGGCGGCCGTTGAGGGGAAGACCAAAGGAGTCTCGTTCCACAACTACAAGGAGATGTTTGAGAGGATGGAGGAGACGTTCAAGTTCTGCACCGGCTGTAACAAACTGCCGGGGCATCTCGCCGAAGGACAGACCCTCAAGCGCTGTGTGAAGTGAGTACCAAGCCAAAAGGTTGAGGGTTAAATCATGTTTGAGAATGGCATCACTGCCACTCTGGCAATAAGAGTTGATAAGCTGTAAAATGGGTGAATGGCTGCAGCATTTTCAATGTTCCAGCATTAAACCTCAATATCACCTCACATTTAGCGTGGTTGACAAGCAGATCATTTTAGGGAATTGACAACTACACCGTCCTCCGGTCAGCCCTATCATCATCCTGTCAGAGCATTGTTTTGGTCTATTACCAGACGCATTACCAGTTGTTGTGGTATCAGCGGCTAAATGAAAGGACGCCAAGGTGTGGACATCTCTACAGACCTGGATTATGGCCAATGGCAAATATAGCTAAGCCTCCTGACTCTGAGTCATGTCTCTGTGGCCCTCTGCAGAAAAAATGTGCAGCTTAATGCGGGGCATAATGGTACATCAACGCCGGACATATTTCAGTGTATGCTGCATGTTCACAATGTGGACGGGCATTGTTTTAGACTTTTCTTCTCTGTGTCTCTCTTTCTCACACACACACACACACACACACACACACACACACACACAGACAATCTTGTGCATTCCCATGAATCTCTCAGCTGCCACTGCCTTTTTTAGAAAGGTACCAGACTTTGAGGCAGGCACAAGACAGAACTGCTGACACTCAGCACCAGTGAACCCCTCTTGGTGTTTCAGGACCTTTGGCATCTAAGAATGATCACCAATAGTCCCTCGTGTCTTTCCGACAGCACTGCGCTACATCTTTCATGGTATTTAATCTATAGTCTGATCACATCCCTCCACTTATTACCCGTTGTGCTTTCATATCTTTGACAAAGTGTTGTGTATATTTTGACTCTCTAAGCCATGTCTGTTGTCCTCACCTTGCTTTGACTCGCTTTGTCAACTTGTGAGCCTCTTGTAGAAGGATTAGTAAGCCCAACGTGTGCCAAGGCCTCCCTGATAAATGATTGTATGTAAGTTTGAATGTCCCCAGGGCTGTGAGTGGTTGAAAGGTAAGGTATTATTATTATTATTATAGTCTCAAAAAGCACCGACTGGCACTGCCTCTCAGACCTCTAATCTGCTACATGACCTCACCACCACCACCACCATATGACCGCACAAAAACACCACATGAAAAATGAGGTTGTATAATCAGTAATAAATTCCAGCTTCGATTCTGCAGCTTTGGATTCCTACCGCAGCTGTTTTTGCCAGCTGTCGTCTAAAACAGAACGGACTTCACCGCAGTCTTATGTATCGGGAGTGAGCCATTGTATGAGAAGGTCAAATATGAAGACTCTAGACAAATGTAATATGCTATTTATACCCTGGCACAATCAAAGACCTGTGATATTAAAGGGGCTGTCTTGATCAACATATCTTAAATACTTGGAGTGAAACTGATGCCCCAATTAGGTTCATCAGGTAATTGGTTGTAATTCTGTGTATTGCATTGTTTATTGCAAGTATTAACTCATCTACCTGGACGCTGTTTTCTAACAGTAGCGGTCCAATTTCTCTCAATGGATATTTTCACACTCAAAATCTTACACAAGGTATCATGCAATACAGTCACAGTTTTGGGATGTATGGGAGATTCCATTTTACCTTTCACCGTCTCTCTCTCTCTCTCTCTCACAGGTGCATGAACGTGTACTACTGCACCAAAGACTGTCAGCGAACGGACTGGCCTCATCATAAAAAGGTCTGCAAGAAGCTGCGTCTGGTGGCGATCGACAGGCTCATAGAGTGGCTGATGTTCACAGGTGAGAAACAGACACTGCTGACATGAACATACATAAGCAATGCTGCAGAAATGAAATGCAAGAGAAAAGAAACTCTTAATTTTTAATTTAAGCTCCTCAGCCTTTGAAACACTCCTTTTCCACGTAGCCAACTTGCCAGATAGCATCAGCAGTAATCTTTGTCCTCGGTTTCCTGCCACAGCAGCTGAAGGCTCCACCAGCAGTAATTCAGGTTAATACATCTGTTCTGTCACTCACACAGGAGACCTCCCCCTCCCCACTGAGAAGTGGTCCAAGCCAGCTGCAGAGGTGAAGAACTGGGATGACTGGCTCCCCATGCAAGGCGACCCCACGCCACGTCTGGACGCCGTGTTATCGGGTGCCAACATGACAATCCTGTGGAAGAACGCCTGCAGGCCCCGACCGGAAGACGGTGACCTGCGAGAGTCCGATATTGCGGATTCAGAGCGAGTTCGTCTCCCGGGTTCTCTCCGTCGGCATGGCCGTGCAACACTTTGGCCTGGACCCGCATGCTAAACCCCTCACCGTTCACCTCGCGGGGGCATCCTTCAGCGAGACCATGGGAGCCAGACTGACAGACTATGATGAGCTGAACCACATGTTCCCAGGACACCAGGGTCTGGAGGTGGTCATGGTGGGGCCCGAGGTGGTGGAGGGCCCCGTCTTGAGGCCTCCTCTCAGGGCTTTTGGCCCCAGACAGAGGGTCTACATCAGCGCCTACAAGGGCCTCTACCACCAGTTCTGGGAGGATCTGGTGGAGAAGGAGGAAGCAGCCAAGCCAGATCTGGTGGTTGGACTTCACCCTGGTATGTATATACATCCTCCTACTGCACATGAACAAACAAGAAGCTATAAGACATGATGGTGTAAGCGCTGACAGCCAAGCCAGTCAAGAACGTGCTGATCACTGCAGCTATAAATAGAAACAGCCGAACTCAAGGGGTCAGAGCCCGGCTTGTCTCCCTCCAAGACTGATCACCCTCTCCTCTTTCAGGAGGTGTAACTTAGTAGATCTGGCCTATTCATTAGTGTCAGGATTTTATTGGGCTTCTGGGCGATCCATGGCAGCAGCTGAGGCAGTGTGTGGCCTCTGATTGCTGGACTCAGCATAATGTTGGTAGGCTGCACTGCTGTGAGATCAGTCTCAGTCCCTCGGTTGGATTCCTGCTAGGCTTGCCAACTCCCCAGTCGCCTGACAGATTGTCCTTTTTAAAACATACCCAGTCATGTCTGTCTCATCCCAGGTCCATCTCATACCCAAGCTCAGTCTGAGAACACACAGTTCATAGTAGTATAATCTTTTTGGCTGAATTTTACTGAAGTTTATTTGTAAATTACAGTCTGAAAGTGCTTCATAAACACATTGTGAAACAAAAATTGAAACATTTACTGAGAACAAATTGAAATGATATATTATTAGTATTATATATTATTATGATTAGTATTGTTCTTTTTATTATTATTATTATTATTATTATTATTGTTATTATTATGATTACTATTTATTATTATTATTATTATTATTATTATTATGATTTGTATTCTTTATTATTATTGTTATATATTATTATTTATTATTATTATTTTATTATTATTATGGTGGTATTAATACCTTTGTGGAATGAAACCCTTGACTTCAACCTGCTGTCACTTTGTCTACCCTAGAGGTGTGGTATGGGATGGGATTAACATGAGGCCACACACCACCGCCCGCCACTAAAACCTTACACCTCCCAGACAGCTAGGCACTGAAAACCCGCTAAGCCCCCACCCAACCGCACCCATAACCTCGGGCTCAGTTATCACTGCAGGCTCCACCAGAGCTAAATATATGGGGGCCAGTCATCCTGTAAGTAAACTGCCTGAGAGCCTGGCCACATTTCATACTGCGAACCTGGCAAAGCACTGCATTATGACACTGTTTAAGAGGTAGGGGGAGAGAGAGAGAGAGAGAGAGAGAGAGAGAGAGAAGAGAAAGAGTGTGAAATTGAGAGACAATGACCTTAGAAAAAGAGGGGTGAGGGGGGGAGAGGGGTGAGGGGGGAGTGAAGTGATTCCGCTGCCAACTCCAAGAGAGTGGATGGACGAGGGCTAAGTGACATCATCCCAGCAAAGACAGACGACTGGAAGCTGCAGGCCTTCATAGAATACAGACAAAACATCCCTCCTCTTTCTGTCTGCCATTAACTTAATGGAGATTCAGAGTCGCCTCTCTTTGTTTTCTATCGCTGGATGTGATTCTATCAGAGGAGTTCTGTTTCCTGACCAGGGAACAAGGAGCCAGGCTGTTACCGGTTAGCAGCAAGGTTATATTTATCTACGGCCCAAATAATTCAGACCGGAGCCGGGCAGTTATCGGGCGGTGGTGGCGTCTCTTTGTCACCTTATCTCGCGGAGGTCTAAACGGTTACTCGCCGTTAAATGTTTCATCGCGATGAGGACCGTAACCTCGTACATCCTCGCGTATCACTACATGCATTATTCACATGCAAAACCTCTCCATCTGCGGTTTGTGTTCTCTGGAAAGACGTGGTACTATGATACCGTCTGTGTGCCAGTATCATGGGCCATTGGTTTCACTGCTGTGGCACACACACACACACACACACACACAAATACAGACCACTACTACATATACAGCTTACTACTATAGCCACCCTGTTGCCTAGAAACAAACAAATACTGTTGATGCACAATAGCACTCGTTGATTTCCTACTGTTGGGGGGGAAAGTGACATCTGTCCGTTCATATGCTGCAGGATTATGAACCCAATTTAAAAATAGCTGGACTGTTGCACTGGAGTATCAGTTTATATGTGCGTGAACGTGAACATCACCTTTCTCCAGTCGGTCCAGCTTAGTGCTTACATTGAAGTAAGACTAACTTGCTCCTATTGATTGATGACTCGGCTGAAAGCAAACACTGCCGCTGACAGTGTGTGGAAAGTGACATATCCCGGCTAACACGGGGCAGATATGGCCGGCTGGTCCCAAGAGGCCGAGGGTGTTAGCGAGCCTAATCCTTTTAATCCTTCACCTTACTGGGGAAAAGGTCTCAAGTCTTGACATGCTCTCTCTGTCGCTCTGCATGGGACAGACTCTTTTTCAGGTAAACTCGTTTTACCTCGGAGGTCAGAGAGGGGAGGGTATGCTGCAAGAGGGGTTAAGGGGTCCTCGGCAAAATGAAGATAGGAGTATGAAATTCTGAATGAAATCTGAGGAAACCCTGTGCCACAAGTTAAGAATAAGTTCACCATGAGGATTTCTGTGTGTTTTTTTCTGCCCAGGCTTCCATGCCAACCAGGGTCTGATAGAAGGGTGGCTGCCCACCCTCCTGCTGCTCAGGGACTACAACATCCCTGCCTTCTTCACCATGTACAGGTGGGTCACATTGATCCTGAAAAGCGACGCTTGTTTCACACTTCACAGAGCGGAGATGATCACATGATCCTTGCCCCCTGTGCTTTAGGGAATATTTGAGATTCTGTTGACGTCTTTAACTCACTTTGTAAATCGTTTGCTGTCGCCTGTGATTTTATGTAACTTACATTTTATTGATCTTCATGTTTTATGTTTGGTGCTCTGTGATTTCAGTGTCTAACCAAACTCTTCCCTTTGGAGGAAGGACTTTTGAAAGAGCCACAGTATTGATTGGATGGATGGATGGATGGATGGATGGATTGACTGAACAAACCCCTAATCATCCCCTCACCCCGACCGTCATTCATGCAGAGACAAATCGAGATAGTTGAATACCTCGGAGTAACGCTGGTCAATAATCTCATCTTTTAATGATCCCATCAGAGCCTCACGTAAAAGTTGTGAACAAAGACTATGAGCCGTTTGCATCCCACCGCACCACCTCCTCCTCCATCTGTGCTGTAGTATATCAGAACCTGTCCTCCTCTATGGCGCCATCTGTTTCTTCAGCATGCCCTCACTCACAAGCAGGAACAGATCCGCACAGCATCAAAGATAATTGGCCCGCCCTTCTCTTCGCCAACCTGACCTCATCACCAAAGCGGCCACTTGCAAAAACACTTGTGTTAGGCTGTCCCAGATCATCCACTCCATCCCCACTTCACTCTCCTCCGGGTGCAGTGACCGACCCCTCTTTTGCAGGAAGAAAGTTTTGCTCCCTTTGCAATACAGACTCAACCAACTCCCCCTCTGGACTGGAACTTGATAACACACCGACACTTTTATCTTGTTCTTCCAATGTTCTTCCGTAATAACTGTTGCTGTTTGTTGTGGATGGGTGTGGAACTGTGTCGTGTTTTGCAGGACTTCCTCTTGAGGATGAGGAACTAAACTAACTTGATCGTCCGTTCATTCGTCTGTCTGTCTGTCACCCACAGTGAGATGGAGCTCAAGCGCTCCCTGGAGATCCTGCTGGAGTTGGAGATGCACATCAGGGGCAGCGGTCCCAATCCATTCACCTCGCAGAAACCAGAGCAGGTCCAGGCCTGTCCCAACATGAGCCCCGTCTACTGCAACTCTCACTACGTCTGTTTCCAGGGGCTGCTGCCGCGAGAAGAGTTTGAGGGACCCGCGCCGGACAATTAAGACTTAAACTTAACTGTAATAAGTAATGTCAGAGCCTGTTTAGGGTTGCAAGTCTGCCACATTCCCATGCTTTTAGAGCAGTGGTTCTCCAAGTGGGGTCCCGGGACAACCAGGGGTCCTCGATGGGGGACGGGCCTGGCTCAGCCTTGCTGCCAGTTTGGCATGATGGCTCACGTTTATACTGCAGCTTAAGGCCCAGAAAGCATAATTTCTTTTATAAATTGGGCAAGTTCCACCATTTAGCCATAGCTTATCTAGATTTAATACATCCAATGGTTCCAGGGAGTCCCCAGCAAAAAGAGGAATATGGTAAGTTCTCTATAATTAACTTCAGTAGATAGGACGTATTATCACAATTAGAGAATGTATAAGAATGACTCATTTACTCTCACCACTATTATCTCCCTATGCAGTTATACAAGTTATACAATCCAATTCTAAATCAGTGACAACAGAAATCTCCCCATATTGGGGTCCCTGGGACGAAATCCAGTCTTTAACAATCAACAAAATGTTTCAAACGTTTGATGCATGCTGGGTTGATGTGAGAAAACATGAATGATGCTCTTCCAGTCGCTAATAAAAAAAAAAACATGCTATAAAAAACATTACTTCTGTGTTTGCACATGTTTTGTTCCCGTCAGTTACTTGTGGGGTATTTTATTTTGATGGGAAATTAACCAAGTCTTGATGTTGCTGCTGAAACAACCGTCACAGTATAACACTGACCTCTAGTGGATTACATTTGTAAAAGCACATAGAGACAGTTCCCCCAAAGTGAGGTCCAGGGAACATCAGGGGCCCTTGACTGTGTCCCAGGGGGGTCCCCATAAAAATGAATAGTTTAGCATCACTGATATTTAATTCCTTTGAAGTTAGCTCAATACAAATGTATAACAATGCTTATTCTGACCCGAGGTTTCACTGTGCCCACTCTTATCTCCCCACATACAGTAGAGCCAGAAATGTAATCCTGGATCTTCTCAGATGCGGGGTCTTAATAGAACATAACCTACCTCACCTAACATGTTGAAAGGATACCCCCAAAGCTCTGTGGTGTTGGCTTAGGATGGGTTTTTCGTCCACACATTTCTACCTCTGGAGTTGTCAGACGTTTCTAGAAGGGAAAGCACAGGTGCTATATCTGGCAACCCCCACCCCCCCCGACACAAACATACACACGCACGCGCGACGCTCAGAAATCAAACCAAGCAGCACCAGAAGAAACAACGCGTGACCTACAGAACTCATAATGACGGAAACTGCGAGGTAAGCTTTTTAAAGTTGTGCCCACATAGTTAATGTATGTTCCTGCTGTTCCTATACCTGGTGCTTTGGTTTTCATTTCGAGACCAAACTGTACAAAATAAATACAAATTAAAAACGAAAAATCAGTAATATCTCAAAATAAAATTAGAGATATCTTTCGAAATATATAAACAAAGACAAACGTGTATTTGATGGCTGACTAATTATTGAATAATTTGAAAAAATATATTTTAGCACACAAATATATGTGAAATATTTTAAATATATATGTGACATATGCTGAAGTCACGCTATGAGCAGAGGGGAGATAAACGCGTCGTGCCCGTTAACAGCAGGTTGACATTTAAACGGCATTTTAAAATACCGTAGCATGCCGGGACAGCCTTGTTCGTTACGGTTGTCATGGCCTGCTACACCGGGTTAGTCTGTGTGGGCTACATAAAGGCCCAGGTCCACCATTTTTTACAACATTTGTATATATACTCAATTTTCATGAATCCGACTCCATGTAATTCCAGTCCCTCCCTCCACTCCTCACAGAGCACATGTCCTGGTCCAAGAATAGACTTGCACTGTGTGAGAGGAGAAGCTGGAATAGTTGTTTATGAGCTTTCTAGACCAAACAAGACTATTTCAGTTTGCTCCACCATTCAAGTTGTTTAACGAGCAGGCTATCTTTCAGTTACTCAGTAAATGTGGTCTGTTGCTTGCGGTCTTTATAAATAAGCTCTATTCTGTACTGACTTGATTTTGAATTGAAGCTGTAAGGGGCTTTGCAGAAGGGTGAAGCAGTGCAAATTCTCATGATTTGTCTTTCCTCTCTCTAGTGCTGTTCCACAGAGTAAGGGTGAGGCCACGGCCTTCCGGTCTCAGAAAGAGATGTTTGAAAAGATGGAGGAATCTTTTAAAATCTGTACAAGCTGTGGGAAGCGGCCGGATCAGCTATCAAACTCACAGACCCTCAAGCGTTGCACCAGGTGAGAAGAGAGAGAGCTCACCCCTGCTAGAAGGCTGCTCAGACAAGATGTTGTAATTTTACAGATTTGTAATGTCTTTGGCCATGTGGTTCTCTCCATGCACAGATGTCTTAATGTGTACTACTGCTGCAAAGAATGCCAGAAGGCCGACTGGCCCAAACACAAGAGGTTCTGCTCTCAGCTGCGCCTGGTAGCCATTGACAGAGTTGTGGAGTGGCTTGTGTTCAAAGGTAAGGTGTAGGTTCGAATCCGGCCCAGGACCTATGTCGCATGTCATCCCTCCTCTCTCACCTCATTCCTGTCTCTCTCTCTCTACTGCCTGACTGTCAAGTAAAGGAAAAATGCCAAAACAATAATCTTTAAAAAAAAAGTGAACTGGCATTGTAATTACTGTGATGTGTGCATTGAGAGTCCAGCAAATAAAAACCAAAGTGGAAACAAATGTTTACTACAGCACAGAGGATAGAGACAAGATACTGTTGGAGTAGGGTAAGGAAAGGAGAAAGGCAGAAGGATTGAAGAAGACAGACAGACAGATGGAAAAGAGATTGGAAAAGGAAAGAATGGTTAAAGAAAGAAAGAAAGGAACTGTTCAAGGAAGAAAGACAGGAAAGAAAAAAGGGTGGATGCCTGTGTAAAACCTGGCTTGGATAGAGGAAAGGAGGGTGGCTGAGAGTGGGCGTGTCATTGAGGTTATCAGGCTGGCCCCTCCCATCACAGATCTTTCTTTGAGTTCGGCCCACAACACCTCCAGAGGGCTCAACAGAAACACCTGCTCTTAATACTGGGTTTTCATTTCATCCTCCCTCTGTCCCATCCTCAGGAGACCTGCCCTTCCCTACAGACAAATGGTCAAAGCCACAGTCAGAGGTTAAGGGCTGGGATGACTGGCTTGCCTTGCAGGGAGACCTCACACCTCGCCTCGACCCCATTTTGGCTGGCGCAAACATGAAAGACTTGTGGACAAATGTGGGCAGACCTCGGCCAGAAGACGATGACCTGAAGCAGTCACTGTGGAGGGTTTCTAGCGAGTTCTTCTCCAGGCCACTGACTATAGCTTGGGGGCTGAGACTCTTTGGCCTCAACCCCTATTCCAAACCTCTTACCATTCACCTGGTGGGAGCTGGCCACAGTGAGACCATGAGAGCCAGACTGACAGACTATGATGAGCTGAACCACATGTTCCCAGGACACCAGGGTCTGGAGGTGGTCATGGTGGGACCCGAGGTGGTGGAGGGCCCCATCACGAGGCCTCCTCTCAGGGCTTTTGGCCCCAGACAGAGGGTCTACATCAGCGCCTACAAGGGCCTCTACCACCAGTTCTGGGAGGATCTGGTGGAGAAGGAGGAAGCAGCCAAACCAGATCTGGTGGTTGGATTTAATCCTGGTAAGAACTTCTTATCCATTACATAAAGATATCCAAGCCAAAGGAATTCTAAAATTCTGTCTTGTGTTTCCATGAACACCCAAGACCCCTGTGTCTCTTGAGTGGTTGTTGCTCATGCTATGCTCTTCTTAGTATCTTCCTTTACATTTTTATTTTTATTTTATTTTTTGTTGTGAAGGGTTTGATGCCAGTCAAGGCCTGGACCAGGGTTGGCTTCCAACGCTCCTGCTCCTTAGGGATTATTGGATTCCCTCCCTTTTCACTGCTCTCAAGTAAGCCTTGCAGACTAGTAGACAGAGCTGGATGTAAAGGGATTACAGCATCTGAATACAAAAAAAATGTAAAACTGTATACTGTAAACAAAGTAATCAGATTACAGATTAAAATACAGTAATCAGATTACAGATATTTATGGGGCATTTGGATTATACATTTATAGACAGTAGACACTTAAATAATTTTCCAGAAAGTCGGAACGTTCAACATGGCTGCCATCGGAATGTTAAGATAAATGATGCCATCGCCATAGTAACACATGGTGTTCCTTGATGATGATATCCATGACAACATTATCAAACATTCTGTGGCAGCCAGTCAAATGCCCATACCAGCTCTGTGGTCTGAGGTATGCAACCATGCCAACTGATGAATTGCGGTACCTCCCCTGTCCTACTCTTTATCCTCTCACTCCCCTCTTATCATCAACTGTGAACTTATCCATGAGGAATGATATCCCATAATCCTGTTGGTTCTCCCTGTCCCCCACAGTGAGGCAGAGATGACCTACTCCCTGCAGATCCTGCTGGAGTTGGAGATGGACATGAAGGGAAGTGGGCCCAACCCCTTTGCCTCGCTGAAACCAGAAGTGGTGGGCTCGTGTCCCAACAAGCCCGCCGTCTACTGCAACTCCCACTACTTCTGCTTCCAGGGTCTGCTGGAGACCGTGGAGCTTGAGGAACCAGAGGAGGACTGAAGGAGTGTACTGTGTGAAACAGCTTTTTTCCCCACTAGTTCAGTCGTTTTGTACATCTAAAAAAACTACATTAGACTACAGTAGATAAAGGTGGCACTGTCTTGGTTTGACAACACATATGAGTATTTGCTATGACATTAGCTATCTCAGAGTTTTCAGATTTGAATTTACGGTCTCAAACCTATAATTGTGCTGGCAGGGAAGCGATAAAACTTTCCACTTAGTCAAATGTCCACTGGTGTTGCAAATCTAGCGCATATTACTGTCCAGTTGCTGCATATTTTCATATTCACTTTGGTTAACAAGAGGTCTATGTTCTAAATGTTATCGGCAACATATCCAATACCTTTTCAATACACTTCTGTCATGCTTATTAACTTGATACATAACAGTCATGTTTACAGCATGGGATATTCATTTGTTTAAAAAAACTGTACATCCAATACAGTCAGGTGAAATTATTTGATTCATTCAACTTTTTTTAATGAAGTCACCTGCAAATTTAACACTTCTTTATTGGATCATTGGATCATTAATGGATCATTAAATGTGATTTTGTAATAAGCAACAGAACAGGCTCATTTTTCACACCATTCTGGGATCTGACTGAGGCTAAATTCTGGTTTCCCAATTGCATGAACTGATTAGGTTTGTCATGCGCTTTCATCATTAATTACATAATCCAGGTATATCATTTCATATTAAATCATCAACCTCCAACGAAACAAATGGAAGCAGGCATAACAGGCAAATCAATGTTTTTTTTTATTACAGAGCATGTTTCAAGTCTAGATTTCTATCGAGCTTTTACGGATAAAACTAGATCTACAATGTAAAGGATGAGATTGACAATAGCCCCAACTGTAACCGTATTCAGGTCTCTATGGTTACAAAAGTCGCAGTTGACAGGGTTATATTGATAATACAGTCAGGACCATGGGCACCATGATGCAGAAAACCCAGACAAACTCACACCAGATGCCCCACAGGCTCACCATCCTGCCCCTGAAGATGACGACGATGAGAGCCAAAGCACTGGAGATCATTTCCAGCAATCGCAAAATGCCATGCAAGCTCTTGAATGGGCCAAACATGATCTGATGATGATGAATCCTCCAGTCAGGACAAAGAAGCCTCTGTAGTTACATTTGTAAGTTGAGCTGTATAGCGGATGGTCTGACACCCCTTGCCTCTACTGCTGCTCTAATTTTCATTCTCAGATGGAGCCATGTTTTAGACAGGCAGACATCTTATCAGTGTTTACATTTGGCACTCCTTCTTATTCAAATATCACACTACGCCATATCTGGATGAATGAACTGTTTCTAATACATGTTCTTACATGGAGCGACTCTGACCATGTCTTCACTGGTTTGAAATCCCGCCCAATAGCATGGAAATGAACATTGCACATTTTTGCTCCAGTTTATCTTTTAGGATGTTTATATTGTTAAATGATGCAGTTATGACTGAAAGTCTGTGAATTATTGGAATTGAGAGTTTTTACTATGCAATCCACATTTAACCAAAATGTGCCTTTTCTTCACTGAAGTAGTAGTAAAATGAAAATTGTTTAAAGGGAATTGGTGCAAAAATAAGTGAACCTCCTCTTGCATTAGATAAATCATGTAGGTAATCAGGTGGGTAAATAATTGGGTATTAAATGAGATCTTTGGGGAGGATTTTGTGTGGCATTCCTATAAACACAGGTGAGAAACTGGTCAGTTTGCTGTTACCCATGCAGGTGAAAGAAAAACACTTTGCTGTGATCTAAGGAGACCTCAGAGGACCTCAGGAGGGAGTAGTGAGTGAGCATCAGTCTGGGGGAGGTTAGAAAGTCATATCAAAACATTTGAGCTCCATCAGTCCACTGTGGGACAATTCATATGCAGATGGAGAGCATTTAACATGACAGTGACTGCCTAGGAGTGAATGTTCTTCTGAAAGAAAAGAAAATTATTTAAAAAACAACCAAGAATATCCAGAGATCTACAAGCTCCATTATTGCATCTGATTGGTGCATTGTTGGTTGCAGATTACAGATTACAATAGAGTAATCAGATGAAAGATATTTATGGCAAAAGGGCATTTGGATTATAAATTTATAGACAGTTTGGGTTTTTAAAAGTAACCCAAAAACACAGAGTAATAAGTATTAAGTTTATATTACTTTTTAATGGATTATACTTGGAAAGTACCTTATCCCAGCTTGTCACACTCCCAGGCTTAACGCTGTGTCCTCTTTATCATCATCAACCCTCCTGGACCTGTGTGATTTCACAACTCATAGTATACAAATTAGCATACTGACACTGACACAGAGGCGTAGAAACAGAATCGATAGAGCAGCCGAAGAGCAGCAGCAGAACGTTGGACCGTTCAGCTTTCTTATTTGCTATGACGTTTACTTCAGCTATCTCAGAGTTTTCAGATTTGAATTTACTGATAAAACTTTTAGTCAAATGTCCACTGGTATTGCAAGTCTATCACATATTACTCTCCAGTTGCCTGATACAGCGGAAGACTGCAGATTTTCATATTCACTTTGGTTAAACAAGGTCAAGCATGGTGGGAGTTTCATGGTCTGGATGACATCATTGAATCATATGAATTCTGAGGGAAACCGAACAGAACACCAGGCCATCAGTCTGAGAGCTGAAGTTGGGCTGAAAGTTGGGCTGAAAGTGGCTGTTCAACAAGACGATGATCCTAAGCATTTAATAAAATCTACCAAAGAATGGAAGAAGTTTAGGGTTTGAGATTGGCCAAGTCAAAGTCCTGACCTAAAGTGGGAGAAAATACCTCAAGGACGATGCCAGAGACTGATCAGTGGCTATCGATAGATATTTACTCCAAGTCATCACTGCTAAAGGAGGTGCACATTATTTTGCACTCAGGGATATCAGAGTTTTGTTAAATAAACAATGGAACTATATCATATGTATTTGTGCATGTTCTTTATGTGGGATATCTTCGCTGGGTT
The DNA here is from genome assembly GCA_034670405.1 of Hoplostethus atlanticus. Lineage (NCBI taxonomy): Eukaryota > Metazoa > Chordata > Actinopteri > Trachichthyiformes > Trachichthyidae > Hoplostethus > Hoplostethus atlanticus. Next base: position 3,149,562 of record JAXDDX010000047.1, read on the forward strand.
TCGAGGTTTAGATTTTATATTTTAGGATTTTATAAGGTTATTCCTCTATAATATATGGAATAAGGACCAGCCCCTGTAGGGTTTAAACTTTCAAGCATGACTATATATATATATATATACTATATCTTATCCATATCTTCTGTGTAAATGCATTTATTCAATAAGTGAAAATATTCAAAGATTCCAAAGTCAGCTAATAAAATTTAAGTCAGTGTGACCCAAATTAATTTCAACTGACTACACAACTTTGAGGAGCAAAGAGATGTACAAGGTTTCCAAATCTTCAGGATTCCTGGTAAATCCTCTTGATGTATTTCACATTAAACAGGTACTAGGTGGAGACAGAGGCTCACAGAACAGACCAACTTATAAGCATTTCATATTTTATTGTGTTCAGGAGGACAACTCAATGTTCATGTATGCCCAATATCAGGGTTCCACTCAACAGTTTTACATCCATCTGGGTCATATTGACCTGAAGTGCATGGATGCTTAAAAGTATTAAAGTTTTAAAAAAAAAAAACATTATAAAAAATGATAGAAATGTACAGGTCATTTTTATGTGCGTTTAAAGCCACAGATTCCAAGCAGGGTAAAAACAAGATCCACTGTAAAAAGAATGAGATTCACATAGGTCATGAATGCAACCATAAACTGAATGGCCCAGACACAGTAGCTAGGTGGACAGTCACTGGGGCGAGGGTTGCCCCTGAAGGTAAAAATGGGCCACACGATAGCAGCAAAAACATACAGAACTACAGAGATGACCAGAAATATAAACACAAACCTGTCCAAGTTAAAAGGCAAACAGTTCTTCAATTTCTTGAGGATGTTGGTAGCTATGATTAGAGGGATGATGGGAAAAGGAAGGACATATGCTATAATGCACAAGATCAGAGCAGGCTTGTCGTGGTAACCAGTCAGCGATATGAAAATGATGCAGCTCACAAAGGCTTCCATAACCTTCCAAAATCCAGGCAGAGCAGCCAGGTAGCTCCCCTTTTTCCCGTCCAGGATTTTATCCTTCACCACCTCAATTGTGTAGACCGCGCCGCACAGGAAAGCTAATATACTGAGCACCCAGGCATAGATGCACGTGAGGCAGATATAGAAGTTGGCGTAGGTAATGGCGACAGACAGGGTCATGAGGGCAGAGGACATGGCCATGCCTGTGGTGAAGTCTGGCCAGTCCATGCAAAGTTTGAGTAAGATATCGAGCTTGAACATCTCAATGATAGTAATGATGAGGGTCATGATGGGGCAGAAGGCCCAGGTGAACATAGCATAGTTCCAGTAGGTATGGCTGCTCCCACCCCTGAAGGCAGAGAAGACAAAGGTGATCAGACACAGAATTATCTGAGACATGTGCAGCGCCCCTCGTCCGGATATCAGAGAGGAAGGGGTAAACACTGCCTTAGACAGTGTGTCTTTAAAGTCATCCATTATTCCCATCTCTTTCAGTGAGTTGAAGTGCCCTCTCCTTTGTTATGTTCTCCCAGGCAGCTGCTAGAAACTGGTAGAGGAGTAGTGTTGTTCATCTGGGTTTATCTGCTCCTTCACAGCCTTCCTGCTTCACTGCTCCTTTAGTACTTTACCGCCTATGTGTTTTGCATATATTCATGAAATGGGCTGTGTGCAGTGATCCATGTCTATTGTAGTAGATATCAAATGTAAAATGTGTAATGACAGTACTTTAAATATAGTGATTATTTTAAAAAGGGTTAGTTAAAAAATGGACCTTCCATTTGAAATCATATAACGAGAAAATCAAATCCACAAAAGAAGGGACATCCGATGCATTAAGATGCCAACCGCCACACTATGCCACGTTAAGGCACATAGGTTAACAGGAGTTGCTATGGAAAGTGAGACCAGACCACTGAGTTTGTGGCCAGAAGGTCCAGCACATCCATGAACATCTGGATGGATTAATTAGCAGGTCTAATACTGCAAAACCACATAGTGACCATAACATTATAACACGTATATGAAGAACACAGAGTAAACAACCACACATCGCTCCATTTCAGGGACCTGGTATATGTGGCCGCTAGCCACCAGAGGGCAGCAGAGTGCAGACCTGTAAGTCCCGTTAGGGTTTCTGTTTCTGCACGGACACTCTAGTATGTGACACACTGACAGTCTCTTCAAATCGAACACTTCATACATTCTCCTCTCTGCTTTGCTGTAAGACAAGCACGATTTGTATTTCTTCGCAGACGGATATACTATTTGAAAACATCGTGTAAATATGCCAATTCCGGCATCAATAACATATTACATTGGAGGTCACTGCATAATATTGGCGTTTGTTTCTGGGGAAGGTAAATAGAAAGTACAAACAGGAAGTTGCTGTCAACGGTCGCTGGCGCTAGTCGTCACCAAACAAACAGCAAGCCTGCAGAAATCTCATTTACTTCTTTCCTTGAACACCGTGGGCGTTTAAGATTAACTCTGGAGGAAGCCGTCGCCTTGTTAGAAATATATCTAGTTGTGATGATCATTTCATTCTCCTGGGCCATTTATTTTATATTCGTCTCGAAACCTGTGTTGGGGAAAAATTAGCTTTCTAGCTGGTGATGAACCGATGACAGGGACTCGACGGACAGAGTGTATGCTTGGATGCCGGCCAGCGTCTTGCTGCAGTGAGAGAGTAAGACAGCCAAATGGATTTCTCTAAATTCCTGGACGATGATTTCGACGTGAAGGACTGGGTGAACGGCGCTTTCAAGGTGGTGCAGCAGGATGCGCCGGGGAAGGCAGACACCCACGCAGCCACACTTGTCATGAAACTGCAGCTGTTCATCCAGGAAGTCAACAATGCTATTGAGGGTCAGTGGTTGTTAAACTAAGTCTTAGGTTCACCCATTGCATGCTAACTCTATAGCTACAGTATTGTTATTGCGAGGTCATTTCGACTAACTGTAGGGTGTCTTCTTAGCTCAGATACGTGCCGTTTTCTCTCTTCGTGTAGGAGAGACTACAAGGCGAAATTTGTTTCCTTGCTCACACGGCATTGTTGTCATTTCTATTACTGCAGATGTTTAGGACAAGAAGGCTGTCTTCGTTTCATGCAGTCTACTATACTCACTTAGCTATCCAGCATCTCTGACTACAGTATCAAAAAAGATGCAATGCGTCATTTTCTTTTGCACCATAGCTGTAAACGTGAATTAGTTTCTTAAACGCGCATGTTTTAATGTGCAATGTGCTACCTAACGTTTTCCAGTGTCCAGAGAAGTGCAGCTAACCTCGGAGGAAAATAACTGCAGCGCCTTAGTCATTGATCACAACTATTGACAGCAGTCCCTGTGTCAAATTGTTCACTTGAGGTAGATACAGCTATGCAGCCTCTTACACCGCCCTCAAACAATCAAGTGTTTACTTTCATTCATGTGTGTTTATTGAAACCCATACCAGAGAGAATGGCACATATTAGGGCAATAGGTTGTACATAATGACTGCTGGCAATTGCATCCCCCTTGCTGAGAGAACTGTAGGATATGCTCATGAAAGTGATAATCTTCCTTTTTATGTATTTTTATGACTGAAAGGCTGCTGTATGTGTTTCTTTGTTAGAGAGCAGTAACCAGGCCCTCCAAAATATGCCCCGAGTGCTGCGAGACGTGGAGGCTTTGAAACAGGAGGCTTCCTTCCTCAAGGAGCAAATGGTCCTAGTCAAGGAGGACATCAGGAAGTTTGAGCAGGACACTGTGCAGTCCATGCAGGTTAGGGAGCAATTACATCGCAAAGTTGTGACATTACCAGCATATGTATACTCTGTAGTATGTTCGGGATTGAGGAGTAACGTATCACATGTAACAGAATTACAATCTACATTAAGTGATGCTCTTATCCAGACAGATGTACAATGAGTAAAAAAAACGTGCTTATTATTGAATTATTTAAAAACATGTTTGAAGGGAAAATGCATTTGGATTCTGAATACTAGTCCAGGACCTGCTTGGACAAAAATGTAAAAATGACACAGGGCAGGCTGCTCAACTGCTATGTGTAGGCTAGATGTGGCATGAGGCTGTGAACTGAGAATCACTACCACAGACACATCCATCAATTTACACAACTTTGAATAACGATTGAAAATTGGGCAACAGGGTTGGGCAGCGATTAGGGAGACCATGCTTCAACCGTAAGGCCCGGGTCCAAGCTCGCATGACAGCAAGCATCTGCCCTGCAGAAGTGTCTTTGAGCAAGACATCTCTGATGAACTGGGCGTGCCCCTGGCAACAGTGCCCCTGGCAACAGTGCCCCTTGGCAACAATGCCCCTTGGCAACAATGCCCCTGGCAACTCCAGTTGTTCTGTAACTGATCCTGCTCCCTGGCCTCCCTGTGGAGGGGTATGGAATCAAACATGATCACCAAAAAATGGTTGTAGATGATGATGATGATAAAACCCAATTAAATTACAGTTTAACTTCATTTAATTGCATATTCTGCAGATTTGAAGGAAAATGAATCCACAAATATCAAGATTTTGGGTAATCCAGTGGATTATGTTACTGATTACAATATTATGGTAAACAGTAATAGATTTCATGGAAAAAGGGAAAAGCAGCAACTTACCTTCCCATCACCCCCTTGTTAAATGTTAACAAATTCCCCACTGTGTTACAAAGTATGTTACAAAGAAACCTGATGGGCTTTCTAGCCATCATTATCAAATCTAAGCAGAATGGCTGAGAGCATTGTACACCTAGTTTCTGGTTTGTTAGGCATCACTTGAGTGTTGTCTGTGTGGATCAACAGGTCCTGGTGGAAATAGATCAGGTGAAGAGCCGCATGCAGCTGGCTGCAGAAGCACTGCAGGAGGCCGACAAATGGAGCACGCTCAGTGCAGACATCGAGGAGACCTTCAAAACACAGGTAGAAAATGAAATGATGTCATGTTCTTATAGAGATTGCTGCTTGGTGACTGAACATATTCATAGGCACGTCATCACATCAACGACAGATGTTCATTGTTAATTGTAGACAACTGACAAGCACATGTAATAACCAGTGTTATTATATGTACCATACTGGTAGAAAATACATGCTACATCCTGAGAATATTGTAAAGACTTGTTGTGAACCCTAACCCTGAATATGCTCCCTCCTCCCCCCAGGACTTTGCGGTGATCTCCTCCAAGCTGACCAGTATGCAGAACAGCCTGGCTATGCTGGTGGACACACCGGACTACTCTGAGAAGTGTGTCCACCTGGAGGCTCTGAAAAACAGACTGGAAGCCCTCGCCAGCCCCCAGATAGTAGCAACCTTCAATTCCCTGTCTATAGGTAACAACCTGGGGAAAAAGTGCTTGTGCTCCTCAAATCTGATTTAGGCTACATCCACACTAAGCCGTCTAAATTTGAAAACAGCGTTTTTGAAAAGCTCGCCGTCTACACTAGACCACCAAAAACAGATACTTCCTTCCATGGGCTCGCTCATGGCTGGATCAAGTGAAATGTCACTGCTTGGGAGAGCGTTTTCGAAAAGCTCCGTCTTGGGGGGTTAAAAACACCAGCGTAGTGTGGACGAGAGGGCAGAATGGAAGAGACAAGTATGTGTTTTCAAATTGAAACGGCTTAGTGTGGACGTAGCCTTATTTTTCAGTGATTTCAGTGATTTTAAATGATGGGGAAGTACGTATGCTACTTGGGTTTTCATGGTTTGTTTGCCATTTCTTTGTAGACCAAGCCAAGCTATTTGTTAAAGTCTTCACGGAGATAGACAGGATGCCACAGCTCCTTGCCTACTACTATAAGTGTCATAAGGTGAGTTGTACGGGCCTCTCAGACTTCGGTCAATAAAACATTCAACATAAAATCATATTCTCATATCATTTTCATGTGTTTGGGATGTTGCTTGTCCTCTCCAATGCCTCTTTGTTATGACTGTATTTGCGTCTCCAGGGCCAGTTGGTGAGCATGTGGCAGGACCTCTCTCAGAGCGAGCTCAGTCTGAACCAGCAGCTGTCTGAATTCTACGACACCCTGCTCTCCACGTGGCACTCCCAGCTGCAGTGGAGCAGCCAGGTACACAACGGTTATACCGAGACACGTGTCCTCCTCGGCACTGCCGCTTATCAGAAACCTTCCCTCATCCAAAGAGAACTTTATGAGGCTAATTGGGATTATAAAACACATTTCATTGTCTTCTAGTGATACTTTGCCCTTTAATTTGCCAGATACTTGTCAACGAAGCCCCATGGTTTCAAATAGAAGTTCTAACAATGCTAACAAGCTATTTTATTAATGTGCTAACCAAAAATCACAACTCACAATAGCACTAGAAATATATTGCTTGACAGAAGAATAATACTTTACATATCTTCACATTGTACTCCATGATAACTCCTCCTACCAGGTGTTCAAGAACCCATATGAGGTGGTGACAGGTGCTGCTGATCCAGACCCTGGGGGCCATGGTGCCCTCCATCCCTCTGTGCCTGGGCACGGCCATGGAGCGGGCGGCCCAGGAGCAGCGCCTCGACACCCTGCTGGAGCTCCACCACACCACCGCCACGTTCGGACACAGCCTGGAGGCCGCCATGCTGCCACACCTGGGTCTGTGCAACGCCAAGAGCAGTGAAACTGTAGATACTGCAGATGTGGTGAATTCACATTACTTACTGTCTGTGCTCCCTGCCCAGGTGAGAACAACCTGCTGAAGGTGAATGAATTGGTCAACGCCCTGTATGACCCCTACAAGCCCTACCAGCTACAGTATGGAGACCTGGAGGAAGCTCACCTCCTCATCCAGATCAGTGCTGTACCTCTGGTTAGAAACCACACACACACACACACACACACACACACAATGCTAATAGGTTCTCATTAAAACCTTGTCATTAGTATTTATCTGATTCTCCCTCTGTTTTCCTACTCCTTCTTTCTCCTCCTCCCCTCTCTCCAGGAGCACGGGGAGGTGATCGACTGTGTGGAGGAGTTGAGCCACTCTGTTGGCAAGCTGTTTGGCCTGGCCAGCGCTGCTGTGGACCGCTGTGTCAAACTGACTGACGGACTGGCCGTGTGTGGCCTCCTCAAAGCCCTCAAAGCTCTCTTCACCAAGTAAAAATGCTTCACTGCTCTTTATTACGCTCTTTGCTTTATTCAGAGTAAATATTTGACCCATTTTCAGTCTATGTGGACCTCCTAACAGTGTGTATACTCTTTAGAAGTTTATGGGCAAGTGATTTATGTACCCAACCTTACCATTGTGCTTATTCCAGGTATGTGTCTGACTTCTCCACAACACTGCAGTCAATCAGGAGGAAGTGTAAACTGGAGGACACGCCCAGTGCATCTGTTTTCCAAGAGGACTGGACGGCCTTCCAGAACTCTGTCAGGTGAGTGTGTCCTCAACATTTCTAAAAAGATCCTTGCCCTTTAAGACGAGTGTTACAGTGTGCAGGTTGCGGTCCGTGCTTTAACCTAAAGGTTTTATGTCGTTGCTTCACAGGATCATTGCCACTTGTGGAGAGTTACTCAGACAATGCGGCGCCTTTGAGCAGCAGCTGTCAAACAAGTAAGAGAAACTTGTGTACTTTGTATTAGAAGTGAGATTGGTCTCTTTCGGTGTCGGTGCATCTCTAGTTTCCTCTGATCCATCATCCTTCCCGTAGGATCCTGGGCACGGCCGGCAAGTACCTGTCAGAGTCCTACAGCCCACGCAGCCTGGCAGGAATCCAGGAGGCCAGCTCCACGGAGAGGAAGAGCACCACCAAGAACCCCTGGCAGGAGTACAACTACCTTCAGAGGGGCAACATGGCTGAATTCAACAGCCTGATGGAAGTGCTCTATTCCCTAAAGGTACGTTGGAGGGTTTGGTGTCAGAATGAAGATATTATATTCTGTTTCTGTGTTTGGAGACACAAGTCTAAATCCTCAGATCATTAATAAAAGACTTTTGGGAAACTGGCCCATTGGTCAAATTGTGATGAGTGGATTGGCAAAAAAACGTATGTTACTTATATGTCAGCATGTGCACAGGACAGAGATATCGACCAGAGACACAAGATGATTTTGGTTGTCCTCCTATTGTAACATGTGATGGATAAGTTGACCAAAAGTCTGTGTCATCCTTTAATATTGAGGCCACCCAGCTGCTTTCATGCGTCAATTTCCTGTTGTTTTGTAGGAGAAGGGCACAGGAAACTCCAGCCTGCTAGCCGAGCCCAGGATGGCTCTGACCAGACTCAACCAACAGGCCAACCAGCTGGCCTTCGACTCCGTCTTCCTGCAGATCAAACACCAGCTCTGCCTTGTCTCCAAGACGGAGGTGGGCGGGTGTCAAGTTTCTAGATGATTTGATTTCAAATAGCGATTGACATGATTTGCGTGCATTGCTGAGAGTTTTTGGTGCGTGCGTGCGTGCGCGAGTGAGCGACGTGTCTAATTGAATCTCCGCTCCTACTGTTTCAACCACGTCCCTCTGTTCATGTTCAGAGTCGAGAGGCAGCTGGTTTTGGAGAGCACTACACAGAGGACCTGCCTACTTTCAGCCTTTCACCGCAAGAATACATTACAAATGTAAGACAGGCTCGACTGGAATACAGGTCATACATTACATTACAAATAATTCCTGAATCATAATCTACGTGAGTGAATTATGCACTGTGAATCATCACAGGAAACCACAACACTTATCCCATCAGATGAAATCAACGTAATGTTCTTAGCGTACACGTTCACAGTTAATACGAGTACTGTGAATCTGATAGCTCCCAGACACCGGATGTATCAAACTACATGGCTGTCTGTCCTCCCTTCCCAGATTGGGCAGTACATTATGTCTCTGCCACTCCACTTGGAGCCGTTCGTGACGCAGGAGGACCCGGCCCTAGAGTTGGCCCTGCACGCTGGAAAGCTGCCCTTCCCTCCGGAGCAAGGTGACTGGCCGCCAACTCTCCTCCATCCATCTCTCCACATGCTCCTGTCTCGGGCTTCCAGCTGTTACAGTTTTCTCTTTGTTTCCTTGTCCTTACATTTTCCTGGTTTTCCTTCCTCTACGCTGTCTTCTGTGCTTCCATTTTTAACCCTTCACTTTTCACCAGACCAGTCAGAAAGAGTGAGGCACTTCACTCCTGAAACATGGTGTGGTAAAAATAATTTTGTACAAATCAAGTCTGTACTCTATTGAGCCGTGTTGTAAAGGAAATAAAAGTTAAATTGTTTCCCATAATCTATGAATTGTGTCACAATGGGAGGACATACTCTATTATGATAGTAATGTTTGGTGATATATATGTTCTTGTCTTTCCACTATTTTGTCTTTCTACATGATTTTAAACCTTTTTTCCTCTTCCTCTGTTTCCCAATTCCTCATCCCATGTCAACTTCCCTCCCAAAAATGTCTCTTGTCTCTCTGCCTTCACATCGCTGACTCTTGTTCCCTGTACATCCTGTCGACCATCCTACGCCTGATATTGGTTTGACATCCTCACCGTCCTCCTCTCAGGTGACGACCTTCCTGAGCTGGACAACACGGCCGACTACTGGCTGGGCTCCATTGCGCGGGCAACCATGCAGACCTACTGCGACGCCATCCTGCTCATCCCCCAACTCAGCACCCACTCCACCAAACAGCTGGCCACTGATATTGGTAACTGGGCCGCCGCCTCTCACTGCTGTTACTGTTAAGTTAATAACACATTAGGCTGGTTACCTGTTGCCCAACATGTGGAAGAGCTAGCATATTCACTGAGGAAAATATATTGGAAGTGATAAGCAAATGCTGTCATACAGTAGAATGGAGAAATATTTAGTTCAGACGTGTGACAGAATGCTACTCTGTGAGCCCAGCACCTGAGATATAGTGTTTATTATTATTATTATATTGTTATGAATAGCCACAGGGAACAGTAAAGTGAAATGATGGCTCTCATTTTAATTAATTTGTATGAAGTCATTCAAGGGTCATAATTCTTGTCTTGGTATTACATATCTTCTCCCCAGACTACCTGAGCAATGTGATGGATGCCCTGGGCCTGCAGCCCTCCCGCACCCTGCAGCAGATCATCACCCTGCTGAGGGCCAAGCCGGACGACTACAGACAGACAGCCAAGCTGCTGCCCCGCAGGCTGGCCTCCACCATCGCTGCCCTTCGGGGCCTTGACTACTGACAAAAACAGAGAGGGAGACAGACTCTGTAGGTATAGCAACACAGTGGGTCTCAAAGAGGGTCTGGGGACAGGCCCCTGGGGGTTTGCAGCAAAATGAAGAACAGTCTGATTTCACTATTTCTTTGTTTACATGTTAGAGTACCTTAAATCCCAAATTTCTGAGTGACCATTCCCGCTTCGGAATCTAGTAACATTAGGATCATCCTTGTCCAAATAGGTATGTATGAAGAAAGTTTGAGAGCCTCTAAACGGAATCAAAGATGTTCAGACTTTGTCGCACAGATTGGTCCAGAAATAAGTGAGACTTTGTATGATGGCTCACATTTGATGATGCCTTGAGGTCAAGCCAAAAGGGAAACAGTGTCTTGAGTATGCATCTTGAGTCTCAGCATTCAAAACCCTATAAGTTGTTGAAACATTTAAGAAAGTACCAAAATGTATGTCAGGGGACGTGTGAGCAGATTTGAAATCCATGTATGATCCGTGCATGATCCATGCCTCCATTGTTGATTCTTGTAATATTAATATGATTCATCTATAATATTAAATGGGTTGAAGAACTATCTTCCTATGGTAATATTTCCAAATGGAGTCCTATCTCTTAGCCGATCTGCACATTAAGTAATTGAAAGGCATGAAGGTGATATGTTTCTGTCTCTTTCTTCCCCCTTGCTGTACTAGAAGCTGCTCTGGGTAGTTGGCGGAAAGATGGATAGTCTCCATTTGGAAATGTTCTCATGCAAAAGCTTGAAAATCTGTTAATCAAATATATACTTCCACACTATAATATACTGTACAATTGTCTTATTTTCTATTATTCTATTGTTTTTTTCTAGGTGAGACCAGGGGTTGAATGATTTTGTAATGTAATCAATCTAATTTAATAAATGTCTGCCTTTTGGCCTCAAATAATTTGAACGTTTTCCATCATCCAAAATTAGTTACAATGACTGTGTGCAATGTACCTAGAATTGATGGTGGATACCCATGAAAAGTCAAAGTGTAATAAGCTGCATATCGCACGCTCTCTTAAAAACCCTGTCTAATGGATGCATTTGCACCCTCAAGCCATGAGAATTGGCCTGCCTGTCAGTCAACCGGCAGGGGAATACATGCGAAAATAGGAGACTTTATTTACTCTAAGATTCAGGTTACAGCAGCACATTGCAAGGAGCCCCATCCAGCAGAGACGTGGAAGCAGAGGCACCAACTCACTAAACCCTAAAGGTATGGAAAAGTCCCATATAATATTTGGCAGCAAAACTTTGAAAGCTGCTTACATAAACTAAACATTTTATAGTATTTAGTCAATCCCTACAAAAATGTGTATACATTTCCTATAATATTCGTATAGGGACTTAATAGTGCGTAATAGTTTAATAGCCTTATGGTATTCTTATGATATTCCTATAGGGACTTTTAGCTTTTTTGAGATATCTGTGTAGCATCCTTATAAAAATGTATTATAGTATTACTAGGGTTTTTTTTCGCCGTGAAGTATGTGAAAAATTACTAGACGTATAGGTCACCATCTGTATGCTCACCCGATGTGGGTTTTTTTGTGGCGATTTTTTTCTTGCTATTTATTCTCATTATAATTACGCAAAAACTACTAGATCAAATTTGAACTCACTCGGCTTGGCAGGTGGCCATACCTTGCCATAGTTACCCAATGGGTGCCTATCATGGACCAAGCTGGGTAGAAACAGGGATGGAGGAGCGTCCAGCATCACATGCCGCTACCTGCTCTCCTCCAACATGGACCAGTGTTTGGCCCTGACGTCAGCCGTCACCGCCCTGCCTGCAGTATCGGTGACTACAGATGATGGAGACGGGGGAAGCGGCCTTGCCATGAATCACAACAGGAGGGGAAAATAAGCCGTAAAGGGACTGGGATAAGTGCTCAAAACTTGCGGATGGAGACACCGAAACATGCACCTTTCACATCTCGCACACAAGGGATGCTTTTAATCCAAATGGAGGGGAGCGGCGGACTGTGCTTCTCCGGTCGGGGGGTCCCCTCAGTTTGGAAGAGCTGCACGCGCTGAGGCGATTTAGGGAAGACATCCAGGGGCTAAACATCACCTAGCCGTTAGTTTTGAACAACACCGTGGATCAACACTGATGACCGGAGGTGAAAGAATTATAAGGGTGGAGCAGCGGTTTCTTTAATAAATCATGAGGAATCCCGCTCGCGACTCTGATCTCAATTGAAAGGTCGATTTGATGCTGATATTCGAGAGACGCCGTCCAGCGATACTCAACTAGAGCGCGTTATTTCTGTGTCCTCGAATATGACACCTACATGATGTTATGTCCCCGGACCGACTGCTAGAGATGACAGCTATCTGGTGCGGGACTACCCCAGGCACAGTGGCTCTCCATGGAGCATGTTTATGCAATCCGACGCAGTGTTGCAAGTGGGCTGGTTTCAGTGGCCGTTTCATGTTACTGTGGTGTCATGATATGATATGATATGAGCCCCAGAACTGTTAGCCCTATACTTCTTCAAAATGACGCGGTTGAATACAAGGCCTAGTGTAGAGCATCATTTAACCTAATGTGGCTGAATTGTCCTCGGGGGTGACAAATGGTCGAGGCGATGCTCTAAAGGGGACCCTCTCTGGAATACAGGCCTAACCTGGGGAAACCCACCAGACTGACCATGTCGAAAGCTGCCACCAACAAGGAGAAGAAATCCTTCAGCAAAAAGCTCTTCAGGAGGAGCTCGGTGCGCTCCGTGGGGAGCTTTATGAACAGAGTACTCCGGACTCTCTCGACTTTGTCTCATTTTGGCACCGAGGTGCAGGCCGCCGACGACGAGAAGGACGAGGCAACTTTAATCCCGACCACAACAGGAGGCTCAGTCCCTTCCGATGACAGCGACTGCGGGGGCTTCCTCTTCGGGGACAAAGTCCCGGGTGTCGCCGGACTGAAGAACCACGGCAACACTTGTTTCATGAACGCTATCTTGCAGTGCCTGAGCAACACCGAGCTGTTCGCTGAATATCTGGCTCTGGAGCAGTTCCGCGGAGGAGAGACCACCACCACCACCACCAATAACGACAAGGCCAAGTCCAACGGGGTGCTGGTGCAGAAGAAAGCCCAGCCGCAGGAGGCAGGTGAAGTGACCGAGCAGCTCTCCGGGCTTGTTCGGGCGCTGTGGACTTTCGAGTACACCCCTCAGCACAGCCGGGAGTTCAAGGTAGGCTTGTGGCTCTGTAGGTACCACGCACCTCGACTGGGAGTTTGGATTTTGTTTTGTTTACGTCTGATTATTTCCACCAATCACAGTCCCACTCAAAACGAGGCTCAGGTGTGCCAGGGCGAGGCTGAGCAGCTGTCTCTTTTTTGATTGGTAGAAGTCAGCTGTCACTCATATTTTGGGTTCGAAACCAATGATTTACTTGTAACAATTGTTTGAAGATGTTCAGGTCAGTGGAGGAGAGCTTTCAGAGCATAACCTCCCCCAGCAACTCTACAAAAGACACATAAGAGCCTTTACCTGACACAAACCTTAATGACATAAATTCCTATTATACATCAAAGTTGTATCAAACTGATGTTATATGAGGACATGCTTGTTTCCGGAATAAAGGCAGAAATTAATTGATTGTTGTTTCTATTGGTGGTTGTTTGCCTTATGAGGATCACCACCTTTTTATTTACCACTACATTTCTGGATACAAGGCCCATGTGTGCCTCCAGAAATGTGACAAAGGTAGCCTACTTTTGGAGGAAAGAGTTGACTACAACTCTTTCAAGTTTGTAATAAATGGGCTTAGTGTGATAACTTGGGAAGTAATCAGTTATTACTGGTAACCTGTATTTCATTAAAACCATTGAAGTAATACTTTTTTTTTGTTTGTTTTTTGTTTTTGTTTTGTAAAAATCAATGGACATGACATGCACATGACATCTATTAGGATGGCTTGTCCATTTCAGGTGATCCTGATATTACATTTCATGTGACTGCTGCAAAATACTGTCGTCTTAATACTGTAATTATGGATGCTTTGTTCCCTATGCACATTGTAGTGTTACATCAATTGTCAGTTTTAATTATCCCATTAATTTCCTTCATTTGTCAGATCAATACAAGGTCAGATATGATTGCAATGACAATGTGGCAGCCTTGAATGATTGATTTGCTTGTCATGTCACCACAGAGCAGGCCTGCATTATCAATCTCATATTACAGTCAGTTTTTTGTCCATTCCTCTAATGCAAAAATCTTTATTTCAGATGAGAAATTCAGTTTCTGGCATTGCTCCTTGATAATCACAGATTTTCCAGGCTGCTCTTCCATACCAGAGCCAACACGGCTAACCGACTATAGTTCTGCATTACCAAGACTTTTATCGGATGATGATTTAGAGGCATCTTTACTTTTTAGACGAATGAGACAGTCAAGTGGTCTGGTCACTGATCCTGGACCAACACTCCTTTTTTTTGAGAGGCTTGATGAACTGGCCAGCTGAGTGTTGAGTCCCAGAGCTGAGCTGCGATAAAGCCCTACTCAGCTGCTTCTTTGAAATGCCTCTTCTCAGACTGCGATTGTCTGTCCCACACCTCCCAGCTTTTTGTTCCAGCCTAGTCTTTTCTCACCGTTCACCTCATAAACTTGCATTCCCAACACTACAAAAGAAGGCCTGTCAAAATCAAGGTTTGTTCTTTTGCACCAGAAAGTACTCTCTTTGTCTGGCTGATAACTTCTTGTCCTGTTTCACAAGTTCAAAACACATCAGAGAGGAATTGAATTGAACAGAGCTGTCCAGCACACTGCTTACTCTTGACAGTGTTACTATTTCTGTCCATTTTCCCCCGCTTGGTTGCCAGCCAGAGTACAAACTGTCTGATTTGATATAGATTATCCTCTTCAGAGTGTGAGGCCTTGAGTATATTTGGGCTGGGCCGTGAAGTGCATCCCAGCACTACAAAGCACAAGACATGGTTCAAATCTGTTATCTGCTTTATCATTAACTAGGTGTCCTTTCAGTCTGTCCAACAACATAATTCACAATATAAGAGAAAATAGTTTCAACTTTTTTTTTAAAGGTGATGATTTATGCTTCTAATATCTCAAAATACAGAATCAAATAAACTTAAAGGGTTTACACATCAGGTTGATTTTGTCCTCAAAACTTTATGTCACACACTTTAAATGCAGTTATTTGAGGTTTACTGAAGCATTTCCTTGTTGGTGCAGATTACAGGAGGCTCAGCATCCATGTGTGGGGCTTCGTCGCAGCTCGTAGCCTGTTGTCTTGGACCACAATCTGAGCCCAAATTGAGAGCACTTACTGATCATTAGGAAGACATCAGTAATAGGAACACAAGGGAATTATCCATTTTCTCTCAGGATCCATTTTCTCTCCGAAGCGGTTGGTTTCAGGAATATGTTGTTGTCCACCATCCAAACAATTTGTGAAAGATTTTAAAAAACAAATGGTGTTACTTTGAAGGACAGTAGGTAACCTAAGTGATTGGTTGTCAAATTAAGTTTCTACAGTCTGGATCTTAGAGATATTTAATGATGAACTTCTGGCAATTACTTTTTCCCAAAATTGCATTATGGAAATCAACTTTTCACCTGCTCTGATTCAATTCAGTTGACCCTTATAAAGATTGAACACTTGTTCTTCGTTAGATGGCTTTCAGTTGTTGTGTTCACAGACACTGACATTTTGTAGTGTTGCACTTATAAGTCACTCTGGATACAAGCATCAAGTAAATGCTTTCATTTCGTTTATCACCAGTGTATCAGCAGGCACACTCTTCCTGTACGGACACCTTCCTGTACTTCCACTGTCCACATGATTTGTTTTTGTCCCAGGGCTGTTTCAAACAGACAGAGGATTAGAATTTGATCCACATTTCACACACTTTCTCAATTTTCTCTTCAACTTGTATCACACCCAGAGTGGCCTAATAGGCGGTCTTAAGATCTATACCCATCCAAACAAACCTTTACTTACAGATAGCCTTTGTGTTCAGGCTGCAGATGGAAAGCTTTCACTTTGGTTGCATCACTCTTTGCATAAAGTGCTGAGGCTGCCTTGGTAATGGCTTGGAAAAGAGGAAGAACGTCCCGTGGGACCGGCTGGGAGGCACACAGCGCTCAGTCCCCTCATATCTTTGACCTTGCGTGACATTTGATAGTCAATGAGCAGAGGTGACTTTACAGTTGCCCTGCCTGGATGGCTCTGTAGGGTAAAACAGTGTTGTGACCGCCCATAGCTATATTGTCGGTGAGGCTGAGCTGTCGATTTTCAGCCTGTGTCCTGGTTTTGTAAAAAGCTTCTCCAGGCCTGCTTTTCACCGTCGCCACCACCTCTACCGACATTTAGGATTGTGCTGATCACGATATCCTGGACACACCGAATATTTTATGATGAGCCAAGGTAAAAGAAAATACAACACTACTACTTCCACCACAAAATCCTCTCTGTTTTTTTTTTGTGTTTGTACTGTTGTCTGTTGATTTGTAGAATGTGGTGTCGAAGAGTGCCCTCCAGTTCAGGGGCAACGCCCAGCACGACGCCCAGGAATTCCTCCTGTGGTTGCTGGATAGAGTTCACGAAGACCTCAACAACATTGTCCACCCTGACAGCAGACCCCCCAGGAAGGTAAACAATACTTTCCACATATGTATATACACCATTATCTAAATCCCTCAACATTTTTTTTTGGTTTTCTTGTTTGTTTTTTTTTGTCACGGGACATTTTGGCCTTTTTAAATCCGACTGTAGCACCTGACTGACTGTATCGTGTTTCTTCAGCCCCCACTAGAAGAAGAAAGTGCCCCTGAAGGATCTCCACTACCAGCACCCGGCTCTTTTGTACAGGAGCTGTTTCAGGCACAATACAGGTGAGACTTTAACACTAAGTCTTAAGTAGTACCAATACTTTGACGAACCGATCATACTGATCCAACAATACTGATCCAGTGGCACGGTTTTCAACAAGACATTTGTAAGGATGCACTTTGTTTAGGATTATTGGGAGTTATGTCATACTGTAGTTCTTCCTTTGACTCCACTCTCTTGTAGCGAACAACTGTTCCACAATTTAAGCTTCAGCATCAAATTTGAACATTTTAACTCAAGTGTATGTTATGTTTCATGCCAGTGGATCAGATTGGATCAGATGACCAATATCAGCCTCATACCAGTGCTCAGAATCAGACTGGTTCCTTAACCCTGCACGGCTTGTGATCCTGTGATCCTGCTTGCTAACTAGGATAATTTTGCTTGTTTCATTTTTCATTAATATATATCACTATATATCATATATCACAGCCATATTATTTTATTCTGTCTTTTAATGCTGTCCCAATATAGGTCATCCCTGACTTGCCCTCACTGCCAGAAACAGAGCAACACCTTTGATCCTTTCCTCTGCATCTCACTGCCCATCCCGGTACCTCACACACGGTAAGATGATACTGTATCTAATTTAGAAGTAAGACAATATATATTGGCCAAAAAAAATGATTCTGCACCTAAAAATGTGAATAAGACCAGATCCGGTCTCGTTTTTGCTATTGAACTAAAAAAGTGTCAAACCCAGCGTAGACACTAATAGATCTGACAAGAAACTGCTAAAATTGGAAGGTGGCGTCTATCTTTGAAACATCGCTCAAATTATAGCTACGTAACAGCCGTTTCATTTCAATTTCTCCCTGTGTCCCAGGCCCCTGTATGTGACGGTGGTATACCAAGGAAAGTGTTCCCACTGTATGAGAGTTGGGGTGGCAGTGCCTCTGTCCGGCACTGTGTCCAGACTGAGACACGCCGTGGCGCAGGAGACCAAAATCCCTGCTCAACAGGTACAGGTTGAGTTCATAAATGTGTAAAAATGAGGTGGCTTAAAGATATTGATTATGTGCTTTTTTTTAGAAACTGGATGGAGAAGGAAAGTCCCCAATGAGCTATTAAAGGATTTAGGGTTAGGTTTGACTCTTTTTGGAACAGTATGTTTTGTTGCTCGACAAGATGTTGCCTCTTTGGTGTCAGACGGCATTTCAATCACAGTGAGAGCCATTGTCTCAGTCCTCAACAATCCACCATTTGTATTTGATGTGTCTGCAAGTGTCACGGTGGGAGACAGGGGGGTACATGTGGTATTTACTTGATTTAAAAAAAATCATTTTATATGGTATATTTCTGTGTATACATGAATCCTCAGTTGATTTGAGCTTTATTATCAGTCTTACATCCCTGAACCCGCTATGATGTTTTTGACAGCACCTCGTCTTGATATAACGTAACAATAATAGTGATCAAATGAATGAATCCAAGTGATTCATACGCTGCTTTTCTTCCCTGTATCTGTTCAGATTGTCCTTACTGAAATGTACTTTGACGGTTTTCACCGTTCCTTCTGTGACGATGACGACGACCTTGAGATCATTCAAGAGAGTGACTCCATCTTTGCCTTTGAAACACCTGAGCTATTCAGACCAGAGCAGATCCGCTCACAGCGAGGAGGTATGACATCCTGTTGATTCCCTAGAAATTGGTTTAGCTCTCTGGCACATTAGGCCAGTAGGAGTCTAGATTAGATTATAAATGGATTAACATTGAAGAAATGCTTGAATCAGGAAGTAATTACACAAAATTCACGACCATGTCTGACTCCTTTTTGTAAGCAGCATACAGGGCAGTACATATGGCTAAAGTTGTCAACTGTTTTCATTTTATATTATTTATAGGGAGCCCACATACAAATCTGAACCAGAACAACTTGAAGTATGGCACAGATAATAATAGGATATCTACACAAATACAAGAGCCTGCAACCCCACCCCCGAGTCCCAATAAAAATACCGGCCAGGCTGACAAGATTGTGCTGTTGGTGTGTAACAGAGCCTGTGCTGGACAGCAAGGACGCAGGTACACTAAACTAATCCATCACACAAAGATTAAAAAAAATCATCCCAAGGAAAACACGACCACTGAAGCTGGTCAAACTATTTTGCAGAAAGGCATTGTCGTTTTTGTAACTATTGCAGGTTTGGCAACCCATTTGTGCTGTATTTGGAGCGTACAGTGACATGGGATGTGCTGCAGAAAGAGATCCTGGAGAAGATGCGGCATCTTTTGCGCCCTGGAGTCTTTGTGCAGGTGCATACGCTTTGCAGACAGGCACACATTTACCTACATAGGCACCTAGATTACCTACATTGGCTGTAATCTGTGATACAGTGTGGAATTGTAATATTTCGTGATTGTCTGTAGGTGGGGCCCTTCAGTTTGCGTGTGGTAGGAGTAGTGGGAATCACATATCTCCTGCCTCAAGAGGACCAGCCACTCTGCCATCCTTCTGTGGAGAGGTAATGTCACTTATCACCACCAGAGGGAGGTATTATATCACTGGCACTGACCGTGACAATCCTTCACTGTGTCGAATTGACTTGAGGTTCAAGAGAGAGATGTAGGCCATGTAAGCCTACTCTCAGATGTATTGACTTCAAAATGTTTCTTGAAATGTATACTAGTTTTTATTGTTTTTATAGATTTTCTCTCACAAGGAGATGATTTCTGATTTTTGCATGGATTTTTCAAGAGCTTCAATATAGAAGAGTGATATTTGAAATGTTTAAATCAAGATAGATGAAGGGAATAGAAAAAGGGAGATTACTTCTCACTTCTCTCTCTGATTCTTAAAGGTCATGACATTCAGTTTCACTTCTCAATTATAAATTACTGCTGTCACATGAAAACCCCCTTTCTGCATTTCACTCTTTTATTTGCTAGAATTGATGGGTGAAATCCTCCTTTATGTTTAATGGCCCCAAGGCCTATGAAGACCATCCAAATCCCATTGTGTAATTTCAAAACTCATGGTTGTCAATCTGAAAAGAAGACTGCTTTTCATCTTTTGCTGAAAAGCTGACTTTTGGGGATACAAGCTTTTCTCTGACAGCAGCAGCTATATTGATTTAATATTTGTTTACAGGTAAACACTCTTACATTATTCTGGATATGAGCATCAGCTAAATGCCTAAAATGGGAAATGTAATGTAAATTATTTTCTGTGAATCTCATTTTTAACAGGGCATACAAGTCTTGTGGTCCTGGAGGACCACCACATGTCAAAATTGTTGTTGAATGGGACAAAGAGACGAAAGACTAGTAAGTGAGATCTGGCAAAGATGGACCATCAAGGCACCGATTACAAACATTAGGTTCAGTGCACTTGTTTTCAGTTACACTTGGTGAGAAACTCACTTAGCACTTGCTAGTAACAAACTTAAGTTCAGTGGACATTTATTGTCCCAAATCTTTTATGTCTGATGTCTCCTTTCAGAAGTTTCTATCTTTCAACACAAATAATTTGAAGTTCCGTGTGACCTCTCTGTGACTTGTGCTTGTTATGTCTGCAGTTTGTTTAAACGGACTGAGGATGAGTACACCCCAGATGCTGAAAGCGTGCGTCAAATGAAGGAGCAGCACCTGCAGCCTCAGACCTGCTCACTTGCCCAGTGCTTTCAGCTCTACACCAAAGAGGAACAGGTAGGCCCGTCCCATGTACAGTGTACTGTAACTCTGAGAATGTCACTGACACCGAATGAATGTGTGGATTGGAGGATGTTTTTTTAAGTGTCTTATTGTTTGCTGCATTGTAACATTAATTCCCATAAATGTCGTCTTTAAATCCAAGTTTGTTCTTGTATACTTACAGCTTGCTCCAGATGATGCATGGCGATGCCCGCACTGTAAGCAGCTTCAACAGGGCAGCATCAAGCTCAGTCTCTGGACCCTGCCAGATATTCTCATACTTCACCTCAAACGCTTTAGACAGGTACTGATTATTAAGTAGTCTATCATTAACGTGCAGATTACAGAACAAAAGTAGCTTCCAAAATTATTGAGATCTCCCAAAGTAAACAACAATTATAGAGAGACAGAGAGTTTGATACGACATCTTTATGTTTCATTATTGTCAGGATGGGGACCGAAGGATGAAGATGCAAAACATGGTGAAGTTCCCACTGATAGGCATGGACATGGCGCCCCATATGGTCAAGAGGAGCCAGAGCAGTTGGAGTCTACCCTCCCACTGGTCACCGTGGAGACGGCCTTATGGGATGGGCCGTGATCCTGAGGACTATCTTTATGACCTGTATGCTGTGTGTAACCACCATGGGACCATGCAGGGAGGACATTACACAGGTAACAGAACACCATCCAAAATCAAACAGATCTAAAATCAAAATCACTATTTTGGAAGCACCAGTATGAGATACCTCTAGGTAATGTATTAATGTTGTATTAACTGTTTTGTTTTTCATAAAAGCTTCTAAAAGCTTTTTTGTGATATTTCACTCTGTCTCGTAGCTCACTGTAAGAACTCCATTGATGGGCAGTGGTACTGCTTTGATGATAGTGATGTTCAAGCCATATCTGATGATGAAGTCTGCAAGCAGACTGGCTACATCTTGTTTTATCAAAGACGTGCCACAATTCCATCTTGGTCAGCTAACAGTTCTGTAGGAGGTAAGGTAAACTTTTGCATACTAGTTCTATTGCCTTTAGGCTGTACAGCCTAATTGGAATATCTTCTGCATGTTCAACCGCCTTCTGTTTCGGCCTTCAGGATCCACCAGCTCTTCGCTGTGTGAACACTGGATTAGTAGGCTGATGGGTAGTCGCCCACCTAGCCAAGCCTCATCTGGTTCCTCCAGACGTACCTCATTAGCCTCCCTCTCTGAGTCAGCTGAGTTTGCCGGTGAACGGAGTGAAGATGATGGTGCGCACTCATCCATATGCAATGTCTACAATCTTATATCACTTTTAACACATGCTTTCTGAATAGATTTCACTGTTTCCAAGGTGACAAACATGAATAATTTTCCAATCAATCTAATATTGATTTGTATCTTTTTGTCCTGTTATGCCAAGCAGGCTTGTCCACCCGGACAAGAAGCATGCAGAGACAGACATTCTCCTCAAGGTCTTCCATGGCCAGTCCTCTAGTGCTTAGTGAGAATGGCACCAAACCATCCTGGTCCCTCTCCGCCAAGCTCCAACTCCGTTCCAACTCTCCCTCTCGCTTTTCCTTGGATTCACACTCCTCCTCCCCCACACTGGAGAGGATAGGAGAGGCGGTTGATGACAAGGTCTCAACATCCTGCTTCAGTGGGTCAGCTAAGCCAGACAAACTATCTGGAGGCAAATCATCACTTGCAGCAATGGATAGTAATGCAAGTGGTAAGAGGCTGACGGAGCAGGTTCACTCCAAGGCTGTGGCTCAGACAGAGCAGAAGAGCTCCAACCAGACTGGGGATAACAATAATGTGGCCACTGCTGCTGAGCAGGCCAGCCCTGGACATGGGGCAACTGCCAAGGAGCCTAAACAAAGGAGTGCTGGTGCAGAGAGTGGTAGTGTCAAAAGGACCTCAACCAAGACTGTCTTGGAGTCTGAAAGGAGTCCCAAAAAGCGCCCTGCCACCTCCTCAACATCGTCCAGCTCTCCATCTCATACATGCCCTGCCACTGACAAGTCACCATCTAACCCCAAAGACAAAAGTGATGGACTCCCTAAAACAAGTAAGGCTGGCTCCTTGAAAACAGCCACCCCTTCCAAAAAGGGGTCATCCCAAAACCAGGAGACATTACATCCTGAGTCTGCCCAACAGAGGAAGAGTACTTCTCCAGGATTACAAAGCTCACACCCTCAGAGGAGGTCATCACCTAGAATGGGAGGTGAGAAGAGCTCAGCCTCAGGCAGGACTAGAGCAGCAGACAGGAGTACTAGCCGGGAGTCCTCACGAACAAATGCGGTGTCAGAGAGAAAGGCTATCCATGGAGGTCCTTCTACCAGGTCAAGTGGTGGTTCAGCTCGGGGTGGAGAAAGTGGTAGAGCAGAGGCCAGGCTGGGCCGAGCTGTGGAAAACAGGGCAGGCGGACGAAGCTCAAGCAGCAGCTCCTCCATGACCAGCCTCCGGTCCTCAAGTATGGGTGTTCCCTCTGCAAATGCAGCCCCACCATCAAGGGGACCTCGAAGGAACAGTAAGACAGAGGACAAAGGTTTGTCCTTCTTCAAGACTGCCCTGAGGCAAAAAGAGACCCGTAAGTCAACTGATGGTGGGAAAGCAGGAGCGGCGGAAGCTAAAGGAAGTCCAGAGGATGGTGGTGGGGATGCACCTGGACAAGGATTAGCAGATGGAGCAAGGAAGAAGGCCCAGCATGTGGCTTCTGAGGCCCAGACTAATCTGGCCATAGCCAAAGACAAGGAATCCTCTAAGACATCTACCCCAGCTAAGCGTTCACTGTTGCCCTCCACCAAGTCCAAGGGTTCTGGAGCAGAAACGCCCACCCAGCCCTCTGCCACAAAAGAACCTTCAAAGAAAGAACCTGCTAAAAAGACAATGCAGTCCAGAAAGATACCCATCAACTCCACACGAACTACCCAAAAGCCCAAGTAAAGTAATTTGTAGGGCCTGATAACTGTCTCTTTAGTGCAGCTCTAAGGTGTTGAACCATCAAACTAGACCTCTTGTCTGAGCAAATCACCTGTAGCTAACCATTGGTTGATGAATACCAGCTGCCATATTGGACAGTTACTGTCCACTTTGTTAAATAGTTATTTAGGAATGGATTTAAACAAAGCACTTTGTATGGATTGCATTGATTTTAAAGAATATTATATTGTATTAACTTATGGACCGCACATGTACTGACATTTTTTGCCTGGTTCTGTCTGTAGCATACTTGGGCAAGGTACGTCTTGGTAAGAGGTAAAAATAAAATGGTGGTTTCGCACAAGATAGAAAGCTGGTATAATGATGAAAAGAAACTTTGAGATACATCACATTAAACATGGACTCAGTCACCAAAGGAAGTTTACTGGCAATTTTTAACATGCTGAGGCAGTGACCTCTCAATTATTTACAAAAAATCCATATGTACAGCTCTCCTTAAATATTGGGAGCCATATGTCAACAACAAACATCAGTGCCTCAGATAATCATAGTATTTAAGTCTAATTTAAATTGTATAACTCCAGGTGTTGGTACATTTATAATACACTTTTAATATTTATTAAACACTGAAAATGTTTCAAGTAAAACACAACTAATCCTATTTAACTGAAACTGCTGTTTACATATGCTCCTTGATGTAGTAATTGTGCAACAGCCTTTTAACAACATTTATGTGCAGCCAAAATCAGACGTGTGTTGCTGACACTCATCATGAAGCCTAACAGAAGTTCAGGAATGAAGCATGTGTCATTGGCGTTAAACATCTGGAGACCATGGGACTTAAATGGTTCTGATGATTTAAGAGTAATAACTTCTTACACCCTCCCTCTGAGTGCCCTCAGTCCCCATTTCTGCCCCCCAGCTGCTGATGCCAACAATTACTGTGGGTGCCCATGGCCTTATGGGGAACCTTGCATTCAGACTGCCAGACATCTCAAAACATTCCTCTCAGATGAACACAGGGTTTATGTAAAAAGCCACTACGCACACAACCAAGATACTCAAAGACAATTTACTGGGATGTCTTTGTTTAACACCATACATGTATATAGAGCATTATGGTGTGTTTGAATCTGACCATCCTTCACAGCTTGTGCACATCTTTAGCGTATACGTTACAGAGCAGATCCGCGTTGAATGCAGTGACATAGACCGAGAAAAGTGATCGCCACATGAAATGTATGACAGCAATTGTTGCATGATAAATTGCTTATGCATGCACTTAACTATGCAAGCAAATTCTTGCTAATGCCCGCACTGAGTATGTACAACTGCTACTTTTGGATGTGTATATATTTGTAACTGTATATTTTTCCAAATGCCAGCATCAGAGAGCACGTTTAGGCATCCTTTTATTAATGCTTTGTTTGCACATTTCTTCAAAGTAATATACATTTTGTATGAATGATAGGTATTGCTCATTCACCCTCTCAAAGTAAACCAGTTCACTTGCAAATTAATGTTTTCTGTATTGTTTTCATTTGTCTCATGTTTGATGACAAACCATTGGGCTACGGCTTACAAGTTGAGTTGTGAATCACTTATCAACTTACATAACTTTAAGTGGGAACCCATTAGAAGTTTTTCCTCATTGAGAGCTAAGAAATTAAAATGACATTGGTCCAAAGACAGTAGTGTTTCATATAGGGTCTCATGACAGGCCTGTTCTCTGGGTCTAAAGACAAACTTCTTGACATTTTAGGCTGGGAACATTCAAGAAAAGATGTTGAACTCAGCTACACCTTTATAACCACACTGCCTTCTTCTGTCTTTTCTAAAGTTACAAAAAGTAATAATGTACAATATGTTCTCTAATATTTGATACTGTGTTGATTTTAATTCTTGTGTGGCCAAAATTGATGCATGAGTCGATAAACTTAGAACAAAATTGATACGATTATTGGATAGGACAAGGCTTTATTAACTAATCATTCAAGACCGAACAGTCCCATCAAGTACAGATATATTATTGATAGTGTATATGGTATGACAGTATAGTATCATAGAGTTACTATATGGCTAAGTCTCTCAAATACCGTGTCTGAGTATACATCAATATCCCTAGGAGACAGACGAAACACCCTATTGTATTTGAAATATTTTATTGACACACTGTGCATAACAAAGTATTTTACTTTGCATCAGTGCCTGGTGGCTACAATGTGCTGATATTTTCGTTTTACACCCAAGACATTCAGTAGTTTTGTCAAATTCTTCCAGCTTGTGAATAGATGCCTGTACTTCTCTGAACTTGTCTGTAAGAATGTTACATCAAAGCTGTAAAACACTGCAGCTGCTCTGTAATGGAGTAATATCCACGGCTGTCTGGAGTGACTATAGAAAAGCTTTGAAATCAAGGGACATATAGAGTGAAATGCAAAGAGGAGTTATTTATTTTTCACAAATGCATGAGAATGTTTATTTCATTTTATTTTTCCATTTCTATGCTGTGATATAATGTAATTTTAATCCTTCTCTTCGGACTTTTACCGAATTCATTCAATGTGATGGGAGAAAGCAATGTTTGTTGACATTGTTTTAGCAATGCAAGAAGAAAAATAAAATTATGTCATTAAATAAAAGAATGTTGATTTCTATAGCTTTGGCTGATTTTTTTTTCATTTCTACAATTTAAATTTTATCCACTTGGTGGAGCTCAATGTTTGCCTCAAAATCCTAGTCGCTTATAAAATAATGTGTTTGGGAAATAAAGCAGCACTAAACTTGAATTTGTCCTTAAGATGTGCCCTTAAAATTGAACTAAGAGTTTATTAAGACATATAGTACTATCAAAACTAATGCTGTCACTGTGGGAGATGGCAGGTGCTGTATTAAACTACAGCGCCATCATTTATTTATAGCTGATTCGATTATGGTTATATTAGTTTGGCTCAAGGCTAGGAACATTAAGAGTTAATGTCCCCTCTTTGTCTTTCTTTTCCTGTAATTTTGTATAACACAATCATCTGTTTTGGGAATTACATTCTTGCCCTCTCACTTCTCACCTCTTGCACAGTCTGAGGAGAGGTGATGAAATTTTCAAAATTGTCTATGGTGTGATCAAGTTGCATCATGCTGCTCTTCACAATAGGGGGATGATAAAGGGATGGTTCATTCTTGTACGCCACATACAGGCGTGGACAACCTGTCTCTTATTCTCAATAAAAAAAACATGGATTGTTCAATTAATATGAATCTGTGAATGTGATTTAGACATTCTCAGGATGCAACCTGGCACATAGTTTTGTGCGCGAGCCAAGCTCCTCAAGCACTGAAATCAATAATCATTTGCCAATTGTATCAGTTCCAAGAGAGCACCATTAGCAATACCTTAGTGGAGAATTCATCAATTTCAAGACATTCTCCCTGGAAATAAGGTGGGTGGGACGATGGGTAGGATCCTCTTGATTAGCTTCAAAGTCTTACATACTATTTGGATGGACAGATGCAGCAACTACTCTGGTGCAGAAGACATCTCTTTACAGGAGCAATGTTCTTTTAGTTTCCTGATAATAGGCCTATATGTTGACCAGGGCGATCAAATGTGTTTTAAGCATTTAACATATTACTAGGTCAAAACTTTTCAAAGCACAACTAAGATGTGAGACTTTGAGGCAAGTGGAAAACCTTCAAAGGAAGTGATAGCAGCTGAGTTGACAATAACTGAAGATCGTGAAAGCTGCTGGTATTAATAGATCAGAGTGTCCCGAGGCGTGACTTAAAAAATGTCTTTTTAAGTCATTTAATAAACTTGTTTTTCTTAAAACAAACATCTGCCAATATCATGAAATAATTTCACTCATTTCCAATTGAGTTGAATTCAAGAGTTTTAAAAACAACTGGTAAATATAACTGGTATACTGGTATACTGTAACCTGATTTGAGACAATTCATGAAACCAATGAATTTGCAACGGAAGCAAAGTGAAATTTCAAACTAGTAATCAAACCTATCTCAGATGAGTTTGACCTTTGTGGGATTGCAATCTCTTCTGATAGATCTTATATTGAGTGTTTTTTCATGCTGTAGTTTTGATTGTGTAATGCCACTGAGCACAGTCAGGCTTAAATATCCCATCCCATGCTATATTTAGATGAAAGAGATGGTTAGCTTTCCAGAGTCACTCTACAATTAAAATTGTCCGAGTGACACATTGTGCACCAACTGGAGAAAGACTTGACACTGATATCCGAATTGAGAAAAATATAGCGTGTTTACCATAATTACACAATATTATGGCACAGTGAGCGTGCTGGGAAGTTGAATGTCCTCAAATCAGAGTATTTTGTTTCTCTTCCTCAGTAGTCCTGGTCCAGTATTGATTCCCATCCAACAGGGACTGGGACATCAGCTGCTATTTCTGGCTATCTTACACTGTGTGGGGCTCCCTGCCCATTTAGACGCTTCTAACAGCCAAAGCCTCACATTGGAGTAGACTGCAATATGGACGAAAAAAGTCTCATATGATAAACATCTTAATTCTATGTGTCTTGTTTTCTTTTGTTCTCTTTCATTTGCTCTCTGTCTGTCTCTATCAGTGTTGGGGAAAAGTATTTCTCTCTGCTTATTTTCCTACTCATCCCTACTCACTTCATCATCTTAGTATCCAGAGTTTTAGCAACACACTAAACAACAACTTGCATACAGCTGAGCGTAGATGCATTCCTGATGTGAGTCCTTTTTTTTTTCAGTGAATGAAAAACAAAGTCAATTATTCACTTGTTTCAGGAGTGAGGATGTCAATTATTTCTCCTCTCTTGAGTCCAGTGATGCAGCACTTTAATTCCCTTTTAATTGGAGATGAAAAATCTAGCAAGCTTGAGTGCAGTCGGAGAGAGTGGCTTTTTAGGTAATGCAATATAAATGATGTTGTGCCATGTGGGACAACCACAGCTGAATTACATAACCCCGAGCAGCGAGTGGTGCCTTGAAAACAACTTTAGCACCCAAGGATACTGTGGTGTTGTTTTGTCGGACCACGCACGGCTCCCATGCATCGTCAGGCTTAGTCCTCACAGCTTTCGGGTGGTACCGAGCAAATCCTAATACTGGCTGATCCAACACTCTGTGGAGCTTTTGTTATGTAGTAATTTGTGATTACAGACTGAGAAAGGTCAATGCAGTTATCTTTTTGATGTTACTTTTTTTCATTACATGCAATAGAACCACCATGGGTCTGTTTTAACACTGTTCTCCACACCCCCTTCCCCAAACACACACACACATTACAGAGCTGTGCCACTGTTTTGATTGTAATTTGATTTTAATTGTATTGTAATTTGATTGAAACTGGTTTGATTCATTCATTCGTGCAACAAAATTTCAAAATTTCACCTCAAGATGGCAAAGAATATACTCACTAAAACCCTAAGCACATACTACTCGTTCTTTCCCCCTACATAAGGCACAGTAGTGGGCAACAGGAATCCCAGGGCCGCATCCTGAGAACTCATCAGGATGCGGGAGAACGAGATGTGAAGTGTCAGAGTTGGACACACAGCCAGCGCATGTCTGCCACGCTTCCTCTGACACTCATCCTACACCGTTGGCTGTGTGAGAAGTGATTGACTGAGAGGTTGATTATGCTTCTTCCAGCCAGGTGGTTGGCAGGCAGAGAGGCGCATATCACCAGATTGCTGCATCAGCCAAAGTGTGAGGCCACTGTTTCTGGCATCGACGTGTCTGGACTAACATCACAGGAATAATAAAAAGATGCAGAGATGTCAATCATCCCCCAAAATGTGTCTTTTTAAGTGTTGTTCCATTTTTTTTTTCCCATTTTCTTGGCAGCAGTCGCTCTGTTTCGTATCTTGTATCGTTAGAGGCTTCGCCGTTTGATTGCAGCAATACTGAGATGGAAGACAGGCGAGAGACTGCATGGGTAAAAAGCTGTAGGTTCTCGGGTTCTTCGGGGAGTGAGGGAAGCTCTTTGATGTTGTGGAGTATCATGAAGGCAAATAACACACTTTGATATTTCCTAAGCCATCTCAACTAAAAAAAAAAAAAAAAATCACGGGCACACAGAGACAGACGCACGCGGAAACACACACACACACACACACACACACACAGATAGATTGTCAAAGATGAGGTTTGGATTTCCAACCGGCTGAAACATTCACAGTTATTTTGGCTGTAGATATTTGTCTTGCGTACATCACAGTTTCCGAAAGTTACAATCTTGGGGAGATGTGGTTCGGAGAATGTCTGTCTTGTTTGATTTTCTGAGGAAGATGAATTAGAGTTGGGATGAACATAAAAGGTAATGTATTCATAAAAGCTGTGATGACTGCAGCTGTCTCCAGCATCTGACATCCAATCTGAGACAAGCCGCCGGGGAGGGTGGTGCATTCTCCACTGTGTGTGTGTGTGTGTGTGTGTGTGTTTATGTGTATGCACATGTGTATAACAAAGACGTTACATTCTGATTCAATGTAACTGCTATTTTGGGGGAGTAAAGTAGAAAAAAAGTAAATGTAAAGGTGTAATATTACCTTGATAATAGCTTCAAATTCATTTTTTTATTGAGCAGCTAGTCTTTAATACTTCCTGGCAATTATGATAATGCAGTATAATAACCAAAATCTTAAAAACAATAATAATAACAATAGCAACATCAATACTGCTACTACTAATAATAATAGAATATCTTATATGTTACTTCTCTGAAAGTCAAAACCTGCTGAGAAGGGCAATACTTTGAAGAATGAGAATGTTATTTGCTTTCCCTCTTTAATTGGGTGGCTTTCTTTATTTTGTGTTTATTTACATGGCACATGAAATATGCAAAGGGAACATGAGCACAAGAATCTAACACAGATGTACATTCCCAAATATCGTCAGCCATTGTGGCAGGCTCAGGGAGGGACGTCTTGGCTTCTTGAGTCAAGAAGGTCATCGGTGAAGGGTTGCCTCTAGGAAGGGTTTAGTGTGCCCCCTACACGGAAAAAAAGTAGACTTTTCTTAAATGTGAAATTTAAGGTATGATTAAAGCGTAGAAATGGCCATTCTACTGAAATGATTACCATTTGCCCTCTGTTTCTCTCATGATTGTGCTATGGAAATATGCGCTTTATCTGGAAGAAATACCGGGGCAGCAAAAAAAGGCAGGTGCACTTCATTCATATCCATGAGGCAGTCTACCCACTGCATTGTTGCTACAGCTTACCCAGGGTTCATTCCTAGAGAGTCCTGCCACATGATGTAAACCACTTCAAAGTCCTCGTGCATGGAGTGTCGACTCAGGTGTGGTCTGTAGTCGGGGGGTTGTTGATACATCAGATGTGTTTTGGTTTGCTGTGGATGGAACAGCGAGGTGCATCTTGAGGCAGCCTCGGGATGAGGCTTGTTATTTTCCTCAGTAAGACATGAGGCAAGTACTCTAATTAGAACACATCTCCTGGTGAGAGAGACGCTGAGGTCTGGCTACTCTTCCATTCTAATCAGCTTTCTACCTCACTTTAGCTACTCCACAGAAAACAGACTCTCGCTAGTCTGACAAATGGATACGACAACGAGGCGATGGCATTGAACAACTTTCAACTTTTTGGAGGACTTTGCAGAATTTCACAGATCTAAATCTTGAAAGGGCGCATGCCCAACAATATCTCATATCTTTGCCAACTCGCTCTCTCTGCTGGAGAAAAGTTAAAAAGGGGGTGCAGGCGGCTGGTTGATTTGTAGCATAAATGCAGATTTGAACGCACATGAAAATGAATGGGTTTTGTTTCGACGGTCCTGCAGTAGGGCCTACGTTTAAGTCTGCATTTCTCCCTTAACTTGATTGCTTTGCCTCTTAGATATTCTCCAAATACTTAATAGAGCACGTCACATGCACGCGCTAACTAAATGTCATCCCTGCAGACTTTCGAGGTCTGTAGTGGTCTGCAAATAGTTGTGGAACACGTATCATTAGGTGCTGGAGACTGTGCCACAGTTGTCAGCACTTCATTTTAATTTGGTTCCAAAGCCACTGGTGATTTCGACCACTGGGACATCCTGTCGGCTGCAGAAGTTAAACTATTCTGAAGCATTAGGACTGAGCGAGGTACAATACTGAATCTCTGCCTCTGCAGTGTCAGCTGCTGTCTTACTGGGATACCAGGGAGCCTCATTTTATCTCATGTGAACATCCTGAGCAAAGGGGGAGAACTGCTGTGTGAATGTGCACCAGTTTAATACAGAACAGCTTTAACAGAGCACACATGCGAAATACATTTTCCTGTAGGGAGGAAAAAAACTTTTTTAATGATCTTTTGCAACTGCTTCAATGTTATTACTAAGCTGATTACAAATACAAAAGGATCAGTTTGACGCAAAGTTGGCCAATTGGGATTCTTTAGGAGATGGGTATATTATCTGTTTGATGGGAGGATATGGCTGTGGCATCAAAACAGCTAAGAGTTTTAGTCATCCAGTGCTAAAGAGAAACAGCGGAAATAAAAAAAAAAAAAAAAAAGGTCATTGGTTGTTGGTTGTTCCCCAAAAAACTACATTGCAGCTTTAAGCATAAAATCAATATCATATCATGATGCCTGGAAATTATTACCAAGAAGCCTCTAAGGGATGAAAAAGGAAAAAAAGAACAATATGTGACTGCTCTCTCCTTGAAGTCTTATTATTATATATACACAAGATTGTGCTCTCAGCAATAACTGGTGCTTATCTAGTGTAAATGAAAGCATTAGCTGGTCCCTCAGCTACTTCAGGTATTTTAAGCATTTAATAATCACCAGTCTGTTTGATAGGGATGTGATGCTGGGGGGGGAGGGGGTGAATGGATGAGTACAATATAAAGAAATAGGTCTATCATGTTAGCTTCATTGCTTTGCATCAAATATGCTTGTGACTATCACCTCAGAATTCAACATACTAGATAGTATCTCATATGGATTTGTTTTGAAAAGAAAGCACGCTGTAGCAATGTCGTTTCGAAACAACACAAAGCGTTAACCGAGACATACCGAGTCATATCAGTTTTAACAAATACTGATTAAGCTTAACAAGCACCACCTTACCCTGGGTGCAAATAATGCTTCACATCCCCCTTAAAAGGCGCAGGATTCCATTATTTGCATGAGTTGGCTCCTATGAGAATTCATGTTTGAGAAGAAAGCTGAGAGAGAGAGAGAGAAAGAAAGGAGAGTGTGTATGTGTGTGTGTAAGAGAGAGAGAGAGAGATTTGACCTGCACACATTCTCTGGAGAGCCTTTCACGAGCAGAGACCAATCAGACTCTGGCTGATGTGTGTTCTAGGGGATTGCTACTCTCCAGCCCTCAGGCCTAATTAGGACCCATGTGTACCGTATAGAGAGTTGCCGCTCACAGTGACTACTGGATGGATGCTCACCTGTGTGTGCTCAATGGACCACAGAAATGAGCTGCTGGTGAGCATGATGACAAGAAGAGCATCAGAGGTGGTGGAGCCACACTCCCCCCCACGCCCCAACCTGGAGGTCGTCTGAGTTTAATGAATGGGAGAAAGATAGAAGTGAAAGAGACCCTGGGAGAAAAGAGGAAAAGGAGGCATTTGGCAGAGAGAAGCACACAGCATTTATTCACTTTTAGCTACAACCAGCAGCTAGTCTGTCCCAGAAACATTTTGTGCTGGTTTTCATCATCTATATCTATTGAACACGATCAGTGACAAGACTGATGGTTTGCATTTAAATGATTGACAGCTTGTCAGACCTAGGAGAGAGTCCTATCGATTGTTGATGTCATTTAAGCCCCTCCCCTTTTCCTGGGTGACGTTATTTTGATTTTAATGCTATCTATTGAACCCCAAGTCACATTGAAATGTTTAATAGTTTATATCTGATCCAAAACTTTGCATTGGCATGAGTGACGGCTTGTCAGACTCAGGAGTGAGTATCCAATTGATTGATGATGATTATTGATTGTAAAAACACATGATGGCTCACTGGACTTTCTTCTTCATCTTTAAAAATCATGCTGCTTATTGTCATCTATTTGTTTTTATTAATTCCATGCTTCCCTAAATATTACTATGCTGACTTTGCTTTGCTTTCAATTTTATTTGCTAATCTTAAACCCAAGCCTGAAATACACATGTAACATCAAACCGTCTGTGTGCCACCTAATGCACCCCAAGGCAATTGCCAAGAAATAGAAAGAAAAGGATGAACACACACATCAGAACGGCAATGCGGAGGAGGAGGAGTTGGTTTCATAGAGCCAAATAGGTTACATCTTATCACAGATTACTTTTTTCTTAGCAATGCAATGTTTCAAGTCAAAGAAAAAGGGAAGAATGAGGTGAAGAATAAGGACAAAGAAGCGCACTAGCTTATGAAGGCTTCATTTGAAGTGCTATTCAAACAGATAAAAGTAACAGACTTCTGAGGTTTGTATGCTGTCCTACATTTCACTGGACATGGAAATGTGTTTCTAACTCTTATTCTCAACTTAATGATAGTTCATTGCTGAATGAGAAAACAGATATTCTTGGGTGGAGCTCAGTCTTCTAGTGTATATTATTATCAGAACTTTCTGGTCCATATCTTGCCAACATTAGTCTGCTATAAGTCAGTCTTGGATAGGATGTGATACTGTTATAAATGTATAAATATTGATTTATATCTTGCTCACTGCTGTGTGTGATGGGTGCAATATTTTATGTGGTGCCCATGAAAACTGATTTTATTTTGGAAGGTTATCATATCCTATATTCTGGTATTTGTCTAACCTTCAATACCCACTGTTCCAAATTATATCACATGTCCCTTATATCCCTTTATCACACATCACAAGTTGTTTTTTTGCTGCAGAATTTTGTTGCTCATTTTGTAAGCCTGGCCCAAGCTCACACAACCTCGTTTTAGTATTCATAGCATGTCGCCAAATCCAAAGTTTTCACTGCAATCATGTGACAAGTGGTCCCAGAATCTATTTGATAACCTGCCACAACTAGGTGCTCCCTCCTTTGTCTTTGAAAAGTGATTGGAATTCTTCAGCCAAGCTACACCTACACCCACCCACCCATCCACACACCACCGCCACTATAGCGCACAACAAACCGTACAGAATGCAACAAACCTTAAAGAATGAGGATTTGTTTTGACTGGTAACAAGGGAGAAAAAAACGTTACCACCTGCTGCGTGGTCTAGTCTACTGAAAACCTGCAATTATATCGATCCTTCAAACCCTAGATGGAAAGGGAGGCACACAGCTTGGCAGCTTTCAAGAGAGGTTCAAGTTTTAATCGTGACACCAATTTTCAGTTTAGAAGAGACTGATGTCTTGTTGGCGTGCGGAATTGCAGGAATAAGGGCAAGGCAGGGACTAGGACAAGGCCAAAACATATCAAAATCATTTTTTCAGAAATGTAATATATCAAGGTCAAGGTGTATCAACGTTACCTTAACAGCGAGAGAGATGTGAGGTAATTTCATTGGATTTATTTGTGTTTCTGTTTCCTTTAATGAGGTTGAGTTGGAAAAGCATAGCGGCTATAAGGCAGTGAGCAGTTACACGTTTGTAACAGAAACATACCATGGACTTTGCATAAATCAAAGTAAGCACAAAGTACAGAGTGCTTGTATTGCAAGTATTTCATGTTACACCGTAAGACTTATCCTATTCATGCTAGGAATGTAATGGGAAAACTATAGCCCAATATAGAAACTGATGACACTTAAGTTATGTTCCTTCAGATGTTGGTGCTTTAGTATTTGCATTATGGCTTTACATTTCAGATACCACCACAGTGCTGAAGCTTAATACAGCCCTCCCTCAAGACAACACTGACACTCGCCTAGTCTTGCTTTATAAACCCTGCCTTGATTAGTGAGGCAGGTTTTAAGAGGAAGTAATCCCATTCCCTGTAAATTCCTTGCATTTATACACCAGTCAGCAAATGTGGAAGCTGGTCAGCAAGACTATTACAGGAACAGGAACAGAAATCATGACACGCTGAAGCTGAAATGGTGGTTATATCTAACAACAAAAGGGATACTGATGTTGTCTCGGAATCAACAAATTCAACTGCTGCCATCAAAAAGCAATGTAATCTCAGATTTTGAGATTTTAGAGACCATGCTGATTAGTGTCATTCCAATAAATAATACTGTCCTTGCTTTTTCAATCCCAAATTGTCCAGAAATTGCCTTGATGTGCAAATCATCTTGCCATGACAAACATCACTCACTGTAGGCAAGCCATTTTTGAAAGACTTTGTACATTCATGGAAGACATAAGTCTTTCTTATACCACTTATAGATATTCCTCAAACCGCTTCACTCCCATCTGAAATCATGACCCACCATTTCATAAAATTTGACATTGTAAGGTCTATAGAAATCTCTCAATTGCTCAATAGCTTCCCTATCTATCTGCACATGAGTTCTACCCTTGGACTTGCCCAGGCAGCGGGGTGAGCTACTGCTCTCTGGCTTCTTCAGACAAGGGAAGCCCTTGGTCCGGTTGAAATAGAAGTGTTTGTCCGTGACGATACGTTTCAACCCAAGGAAGTCCTGCACTCGTGCCAACTCCCCTGCTGGGTCTGTGATAAGACGCTCTCCGCTAACAAAGTGGATCTGAGCCAGAGGGAAGTAGCGCAACCAGTTCTCAAGATGCAGAGCATACAGGCCAATCCTAATAGCATTCCACGATGTGTCCACGATGCCCAGGCTCTGGTTTCTGAAGGCCAACTCTTGGAAACTTGGCAAGTCAGGTGTTTTGGATAAAGTCTGTGTGTAATCCGATATGGCACGGGTGACAGGGTCACGAACTACCACGATGAGCTTGGTATCCCGGGACATGGCAGAGATCCGATGTGGTGTTTCCTTTGTCACGAAATAGCTTGGTGTCTTCTCCATGGTGATCTGGCTTTCAAGAGTCCTTGGCATTAGACCTCTGAATGAAGGATGAAGAGACATAAAATGAAAGCCTGAGCAAGATAAATGTTTTACCTTAAAACACATTCACATAAGTGGTTCTTTAAAAGCTAAATTTCCTAGAATATATCCATTATATCACTGTAGTGAATACATTACAACAATGGCTAATTGATTTAGACACATAGACGACACAATGCCCTTACATACAGTATACTCCCTCAAATGGAAACACTGTACATTAGATGTCTATGTAGGCCAAGATTATGCCAGTGAGTTGCAAAGGCACAAAGCCACGCTAACTAGGAAGCTACAGTTTGGCTATGAACCCAGTTTCTCGATAAAAATGATAATAGGAGCACTGAAGCAAATTCATGGTAGTATGTTGTCACTGGAGACTTGTCTCAGAGACATCTCTCCTGTGCATCAGCCCAGCATTAGGTTCAAGAGTAATAAATCACCAGGTATGCAAACAGAACACATGGAGGAGAGTGACTCTGTTGAGTTACTTCTGGGTCTAAAAACTAGGCCATTGTAGGGTTCGAAAGATATGCTTTTAAGAAGTAGGCCTACATTTAGACACAAAATCAAGATGTAAAACTTTAGCAGCTGATTCAGAAACAGAAACTTGCTGGTGAAAAAAAATAATGCTATTAATAAAACCTGAAAATAATTCCTACTAATATGGCGCATTGACTTAAGCAGTCCATACGTCTTTCTCAGTATGCGTTCTTGCCCGTTCTTGTGTCCTCCATGCTGTGTATGATGTAATATCTAATATCTAATATCTAATATCAGAACTACGATTCCAAAACAAAAGAATGTCAAGGAGAATGGATAAACATCCTGGAAGTTTACTTGTGAACAACAAAATATTGAGGACGCATTGGATGGTAACTTGGCTGATGAGAGCGATTGGCAAGAGCAACGCATCACGTCCAAACTAGTTGGCACAAATAAATAGCACTAGAGCACAGAGCCGATTGAAACAGCTGGTAAAATGAACACCTGTGCATCTTACTTGACCACGGGATCTCAAGCACCCAACTTGAACTGCATTCTCTATGCGAAGTTTGAGAAGGACACAAGTACCAACTTG
Source organism: Hoplostethus atlanticus (assembly GCA_034670405.1). Lineage (NCBI taxonomy): Eukaryota > Metazoa > Chordata > Actinopteri > Trachichthyiformes > Trachichthyidae > Hoplostethus > Hoplostethus atlanticus. The sequence continues at coordinate 3,187,136 of JAXDDX010000047.1, forward strand.
GGTAACAGTGGCAGTGAGCAGAGTAGAATTTAAGACATGGGTAATTTCTGTGCTGTTTTTGAACTAATCAGTTCACCACTGATAAATCCAATTGATTTTGTGTTTAGATGTCAGCTTGTTTGGTAGAAAATCATAGAATCTGGTCAGCTAACCATCGCTGTCTTGTTGTAAACACATCTGATTTGCACACTAGCAAAAGTATCTAGCATTATTAGTGGCTAATATTATTATCATTGGCTAGTTACCTAGCTATCAGAGTGAAAAAACAACTGTTTGCTGATCCTCTCAATCTACAATTTTGGAGTAGGGACTAGGACTAAAGAGGCTAGGGCTAAAGACAAGCCAGTTTCCTTTGTCACAGTGACCTAAATTTTGAAACAAATCTAGCCTATCACACTATTCATTTTTACTTGTGTTACTGAATGGATCTACACCTACAATCTTCTTCAGGTATCTTTCTTTAAATTGCCTAATTGTTATATAGTTAGGCATTATTTACACACAGCCAATTCTCCAATGGACCTCCATGATGGCACCAGCTGTGGTTGCTAGGTTATTTGTGATATTTGTGTGCAACTGAAAATCCTCTATTGGCTGTGTGTCAGACACCTGCTGTTTGATTACCATCACCTGTTGGTTGATAACAGACAGCAAGCTGGTTGTGTTGTAACACATCTGAATACTCTGACTACTTAAAAGAATAGTTGGTAAATTAATCGGTAAATGTTCAAAATAGAGTTACTGAAAAGTAAATGTTTATTTTGAAAGGAATACTCACTACTCAGTGATGTAGCCTATGACCTTCTTATGATGCCTGAAGAACTAGTGTGACCTCAAGGCCTGTCAGGTAGTAGCGTCCTACAAGGCTGCCAATCACCAACTGCAAGTGATCAGCACACTGCACCACATGATCGTCCTGAGCCTGTGGTGCAATCCACACACTTGAAATGAAATCTAAAAAACTCTAAAAACTTCATCAAACCTGCGAATACCAAATGCTTGTAACTTTACTTGCTTTTAGATAGTCACAAATCTTGCCTTTTTAGTCAATCTATGGCGTTAGAAACCTCATATTACTTGATAAATAAAGCTAAACTTAATTTGATTTGAAGGCATGTGAGCTGCAGTGAGCTGGCTAGCTAGTTAACCTAGTTTTTGAAGAAGGTTTTAGAACATGTTGGTATCTCTAATTATGGTGATTCTACAGAACACACAGTTCAGTGGTATTCTGTCATTACTAAAATATTAACAATCAGGACAGACGTCTAAAAAGTAGCATTGGCCTGCCAGAATGCATTTCACAACTGATTCCTCAAAGGCAGCAGGTACAAAGTGATACTATGTTTTCGACCACCGAAAACAGATCTTTCCAAAAACGCTTTCCCAAGTGGATACATTTGAAAACGCCGGCCTTGCGTTGTAGTGTGGACGGCGAAAGACTTCTGAAAACGATGACGTGTTATTGTCACTTGATGCAGGCGAAGTGGCTGGCCCGAGTGGTCTGCACATGCCCATGGAAGAAAGTATGCATTTTTGGTGGTTTGGTGGTGGTGGTTTGGTAGTGTGGACGGCAAGCTTTTCAAAAACGCTAGACACAAAAACATTTGTGGCAGACTGGTGGGAGGGTGTGGGTGAGGCGTAGGCTGGATCCAGGGGAGAGTCGAGTCAGTGGACTGATTCTCCCTGGATCCAGCACGGCTGCGGCCAATTACCGCCTGATTGCCGCCGAGCCCTTTTAACCTGCATGTGTGACTGTGTGAGGGAGAGCAGGTTGCGTGTGAGAGGCTGACAGGGAGAATGACTGAGTTCGACAGGAGACGGAGGAGTCGAGTCGGACTATGGTGCAGGAGAGAGAGCCAGTGGAAACAGCAGCGGTGACCGACGGAGGTCCGCAGAGGGTGCAGCCGGGAGCAGCCTGGAAGAGCTGCCCAGTCGGGGTAGGAGTGGGATGCTCTGGGAGCCTGGCAGATTGACAGCTTTGGTGCTCCGCGGCTGACCCGCCGGGAGAGACGCGCCAGGCGATCGAGACGGTGCTGAGAGCGGCCATCAAGATCGGGAAGAATTATTTGTGTCTTTGTGCAAATAAAACGGCCTGCTGGCCAGTTGCCTCTGCCCTCCCGCCTGTGTCTGTCTGTCACGGACCTGGTATTGTAGCAAGTTGCTACAATGTTGTTTTCAAATTTAAACGGTTTAGTGTGAACGTAGCCTTAGGCAGCAGCATGACACCTTAAGCCTCCCAGAAAGTCAAGCCAGAGTTGGTAGCTGACAGGCAGTGTACAGTATGCTAGACAATGTCAGATGCATAACGCAAACCAATATGGGAGCAGTACGTTAGCTAGCTAGACATGCCTTTAACCTACCAGGCAGCCAAGCAATAGTCAATTGCCTTGTAAGCTGCTTCACAATACCAGGTGCCTAACAGGAAGCAAATATTATGGGCACAGTCTGCCAGGCAGCTAATTTAGCCTACCAGGCAATCAAGTAATACTGGGTTCCCTTAGCATATCTAGCTTAGTTGCCTGGTAGGTTAAACTCATATGTAGCCGTCTGGCAGCTTCTTATCAGGCATCTGGCATTGTCTAGCGTACTGTACACTGCCTGGTAGCTACCTGCTTTTGCTTGGCTTCCCGGGAGGCTTAGCATGTCATTCCGCTGCCTAAGAGTCTGCTTGTATTATTAACAGCCTGTAGCTAATATCACTTTAACAGCTCACATGCCTTCAAATGAATCAAGTCTAGCTTAATTTATCAAATGATAGGATATTTATGACATCATTCATTTCTGTGGCTATCTAAAACTACTATTTAAGTTACAAATCTTTGTATGTTGTATGTTTAAGTTTGGAGACGTTTTTGGAGTTTGTTAGATTTCATAAGAATGCAGCTTTTTCTTTGGCTCAGGACTACCATGTGGTACCATGGCAGTGTGGTGATCACTTGCAGTTGGCTCATTGCAGAAAGGGGCAATTGTCAAAATTGTCAAAAAATGACTAAGCTAATCATTAGTGGTAGCAACATGTTTGGAGTCAGATTTGTGTGTGTGTGTACACACTGTTCCACTGCCACCTCTGAATTTAACGTGAAATCTGCTGAATTGCTTTACAGCACAAAACAGGAAGAAGGAACTGTTCTTCCAGCATAAACTGAGCTAAAGCATTCAGAGTTTCTATTAATAGCAGATGGTGAAGGCCAATGGAAAAACACCAACATCCTCATGGGGTTTGTGGCAAATGTGGTTTTAATTTTGAGAAACACTAACAATACACTGGCCACTAATCTTGTCAACCATGGTCTTTGTCTTTATTTATATATTCTTTTTCAGAGAGAATCCAAAATCCAAAACCATAGAATATCAATCACAATACGCTATAGCAATAACACACACACACACACACACACACACACACACACACACACACACACACACACACACAAAACCCCGCAAAAAACATACATATGAATAGAGGACAAACACCCACCCACAAACACACCTGTACATTTGTACATTATGGTCCTTGTAATTATACACAATTAATTTGACAATGATATTGATGTTTAAAAATGCATGAAAATACATTGAGTTCCATTTCAGAGTGTCCCCCAGCAAAATGAGAAATAGTTTAATTTCTCTACAATTTAATTCACCCATAATTTGTTCCAATTAGGGGATTGTATAATGATAACGATGACTAATCATAGGTCTCACTCTCCACTGTTATCTCTTCACATACAGTGCAGACAGTGATTCGTCATTGAATACAAAATTACAAAATAAAGAACAATAATCTTAAAAATGGGGGTACTTGGTACAAACTCTTGTCTAATCGGGGTCCGTGGCCTAATTGCATATATTTGAGCGTCTGTGAGATGAAAACGTTTGAGTAGCACTGGACCAGACTACAAACATACACCTGTGCAGGTAAACTGTGTTCTTACCTGTACCAGTCTAGACCTCGGTCATAGTTCCTGTCGAAAAAGTGTGTTTCGGTGCCAACTGCTCGCACGTCTGGGTGAATTCTTATGAACTCCAGGACGGCCCTTGTGCCACCCTTTTTCACACCAACTATGATGGCATTGGGCAACTTTTTATTCCCAAATTTGAAATTACCCATCGAGGGACTCGGCGTGTCATTCCTTACAGCACTGACATACGAAAGAGGTCTTTGGTCGCTTCTCTGTCTGGCATCCAAAGGCAAAACGCACGACAGAGACTTTTGAAGGCGCCTTTTGCCTCCATCAACCGGGACGCGCCGACAGCTGGGCGTTGGATCACCTGACTTTTGCATGATGGCATCGGAAGAAAATAACACACAGTAGCACAAATAGGAAAAAAAGAGGGCGAATAAACAAATGGATGTTCTTGTGAGCCTGTGTGAGGACGGCAGAACTCGACTGAAGAGGAGCATGTATGCCATCTCTCCATGGATATGGATAGTGCATGTTTTTCTAGTTGAGTTTGCGTTCCTTGCTTTCTGGTTGTTTTAATCGATTCTATGCTTGAACACTACATAGTCTCTGCTGAAAAAAAAACTGACAACTTCTGCGTTTTGTCAATTGATAGGCTACACTTCCATCACTTCATCTTGGAGCATACCAACACAATCCATCTGTGTCCTTTCTCTTCGGTGCAGCAATTAAAAATGCCTAATGAGTGTGGAAACGATGTCCTCCTGTCAAAGCCGTGGACATGACCGCGGCCGTTACGCACGGGAGAGGAATGAGGGAAGCGCGCTCTCTGGCAACTTACCCACACTGTCAGCTCCACACGCCCGAGCAACAGAGGAATATTTCAACGCCGTGACGTCAGAGCATCTTTGCATTTCAAAAAGTAGCCTACTCAGCTTCCAGGCTTCACACATTTCACTTCACACATCTCCTATCAAGCAGGGTCGTTTTTGCTGCGCCATAGTGAGCAGCTGCATAGTTTTTATCCTTCTCCCAAACATGTAAGCTTAGTCTACACATTCAGCACAGCGATAAAGGCTTTCAGCTATTTAAAACAGGGCTGTTGTCCCTCTATACTAGGGGCTCACAATTTTTTCATGCTAAGAGTCCCCAAAAAGATGCACATTATACAAGGCACTCCCATTTGATAGGATTTTGTCCCACATAAGTTTATTTAAGCTATAGGCCTACTAGGTGGGGAGGAGGTAGTGAAACCTACTATCAAAATAGAGTCAAATAATAGTGAAATTAAAGTTACCCTAAACAAGGTTTTACGTAGAAGTACGCGTGTCGTATCATCCTAAATTACACAGTAGGGCTGCAACAGAGGATAGAGCCTCATGTCCTTTAACTGTGACCCTGTAGATTCGCTCTACTCTAATGAAATTCTAGTGTCAGGTATGAACATGTTACTTCTTCACCCACAGGAAGTGACAAATCAAAACTTAAGAGTGAAATACAAACTGTTTCCTAAACAGCTGCGAGCGCTCCATCCAGAGAAAGACCAATGTTAGATATTTTGCATCCCTTTGCGTCCGTGTGAATTCCAACAAAAATTGCAATTCTTTATTTTCTTGTATTTTTATATCTAGATCCTATTCATTCGACTCCGTGGAAAATTGTGTATCTTTACTGGTTACCTCATGGTCTACCAGTAATCCTACCCCAACATCATGTTTCAACAGGAAATATGTCAAACTAGGGAACCAAGATGCTCTCAAAATGCCATTTCATTGACTTTAAGATGTTAAGTATATGCCCCTGGAGGCCCTCAGACCCCACTTTGGAAACCACTGAAAAGAAAACAATGTTTACTTGTGAGAGATAAGGGTAATCAATTCAGACATTATGTGAATCACCTTGTTACTAGCTTAACTTTCTTATTGCACTAAAATAGAACATTTAGCTGCAATTGATTTGCAACCCTTAGTAGCCTTTCCTAATCCACCTGATGGATAGTCATGATTAACTTGTTTTGCTCTGATGACTGACTTGACAGAATCTCAAGCTCCTCCAACAGGAACAGGCCTATTTGTGAGAATACCAGACAGCCAAGATAAACATTCCCAATTATGTTCATGTCAGTGACCCCCAGATAGATATACTTTAGCCCACAAACCTTCATTTGATAAAGGTTTTGTTCCAGGGACCCCCATCTGAGAAGGTTTCCGCTGTCTATACTGCACATGTGGAGATAACAGTGTAGCAAGTCAAACCTCTGATCAGAATAGTCTTTCTTATATATTATCTCATTAGATATAGTGAACAAAATAATAGTGAAATTGAAGTAATCCTTTGCTGGGGACCTCTTGCAACCCCCTCAAAAGGACCTCAGCTAGAACCAGCTGTGGGTGTGTCTCATATCTGTTCCAGGCTGCAGCTCGGCAGGGTTGGCGTCTGCGTGGTCCCCCACTCCTAGGACGATGTTGACTGAGCGGGCGTTTGCTGCGGACGCTGGGCAGTGTGTCTCCTATCTGGGAAGTGTTGGCGCCTGCGTGGTGCCGTGGTCCCCTAGTCCTACGATGATGCTGACTGAGCTGCTGTTTGCTGTGCTGCCCCACATCAGATCTGGATGTCCCCCATGCATTGTGTATACGCTGCTTGCCCAAACTCGGCATCTATTGCACGCCCAACCGTACTGGTAGGGGGATCCCTCTCTGAGTAGCCCCTACTGAGGTTTCTTCCAATTTTTCCCTAAAAGGTTTTTTTGGGAGTTTTTCCTTGTCCTCTGTTGAGGGTCTAAGGCTGGGGGATGGCGTGTACTAACCATTATTGTTTTCACACTTTGGATACTGTGAAGCCCTTTGAGACTGTGATTAAGGGCTATACTAATAAATGTGATTTGATTTGATTTGATTAGAACCACTGGATCGAGAGACTGCAGATATGGGAGACCTAGTATTTTGCGTCCTCTAACTTTTAGGGAGTTTGGCCCATTGGTCACCTTACCCAATATCTGACGAGAGGATTGTCATCATCTGATGGATAGATGGATAGATAGCTCTGTCCGGTGCACAGGCTAATACTTTAGCACACAGTATGTTAGGTTATCGTAATCGATTAGCATCATCCAAAGTATGAAGACCTTTTATTAATCCAAAGTTGGTATTGTTTTTTTATTCTGAGGCAAAAACTTCAACGTAGGTAGGCTAGAGAACTACTAGTCACCAAAAATTGTAAGCGCATCCCCTCCCCTAACAAGAGCATAACCAGTGCTGAAGTAAAAGTGCAATAAGATTTTTTTTTTTTCGCAGGAAGGGAAATCTTCTGCTAGTGCATTATTTTTGTCCAATTCTATGTCTATTTTACGAATCCCCTAAAGAAGCCTGACAGGTTTAGACATGTCATTAAAATTAACAAACCATCCTGCCTTAAAGCTGCTACAAGTTCTCATTTTCTCACTTTTAGGATAATGCTAGTCGGCTACGGTTACTTATTGTAACCAATCCTCTCGTCACATGTTGGGTAAGGTGACCAATGCGCTTAACTCCCAAAAAGTCAGCGTGGTCCTTTAAGTCGGGAATCTCGTCCCTAGCCATCTTGGAAATCATTCCCCTCCTAGCAGAGGAACCGGTGGGGTGTTGGTGTGAGCAGAGGGTGGGGGGCAGGTCATCCCTCTTACTTTCAAGATGACTGATACAAGCACAGATGAGCCAGAGGGGAAAAGAGAAGAGGAAAACTCAGGACTGCAAAGACGCACGGGGAGGAGTTGAGGTGTCACATTGGTGCTCCCGTGGGTGTCTGCGCCCAATCTCAGAGCTCTCTGATTAAAGAATGATTTATAGGGGCTGGTCGGAGAGGCCCGCTCAGCAATCCGTCTAGTGAATGAGATTTTTCCGTGGGAAGAGGGCGGGTAAATCAAACCTTGGGGCGAGAAGCTTGCCCAGACTGCGGCAGCGTGGCGATAGACACCGGTGATTAAATGTTATAATCACCTCTGCTGCGCAGCTTGTTGTTGCAGTGCCACCACTAGGGATGCAGTGGAGAGTAAACCCACCTGAAATCAGTTTACCCGCCTGTTAATTTGCAGAATGGAGTTCACCCAACTATTTCGGCTAACATAAATTCATAGCGTATAACAGGGGGGTTCCAGGGAAACGAGGAGTTTAATTTCACTACTATTTTATTCACTTTAAGTTAGGATTAGTGAGAGAATGATGTAGGACTCCCCTCCCCCAGGAAAACGTTTGGGAACCCCTGGTGTCCATAATGGTACCATCGTTTCGTGGAAAAAAACATAATTAATCCTTTTGTAATTTAATTTCTCTTTATATTGGTGGTTGTTTACCTCATGATGATCACCGACTGGAGGTCATAGTTTGCCTACCTTTTTATTGAGCACTCCATCACCGGTGCCACACATTTATCAGAGCCAAGTTAAGCCTGGGGGGACATGTGGTCTCTATTTATTCAGCTCATCCTGAATCTGATCAGACTGAGCTCAGTGCAGATGCAGCTGATACAGACATCTTTGTAGACTGTTTCACATAGAATAGGCCTCATAGTAGATGGCACATGGAGTAATGTGCGGTACAGGCCTATGAACTGACACGCACATACACCCTTGGGAATCAGTACCCTGAACTATAGCCTATCTAGTAATAAACTTGACCAAAGTGTTTCTGCATAAAACAAACTGTGTACTTGACACTTCAATAGGTTATGAATACAGCTTAAAAGGGAATACTATTCAGTTTATTGATTTGCACAAGCCTATATTATACCTGTCCCTCCCATAGCAGGAAACCAAAGGAGCAACAAATGGAAGAATGACTTTGTATATACTTAAACCATGTTTGAAATGTTAACACCCGAAAGAGCTTCATACCTGAGCCATTTTATAATCTTATAATGTTAGGATTCTGTTATTATGCTGCTTTGTCTGTCCTGCACAGTGTTTTGTCCGTCTTTCTTTTGTTGTCTACTCATTCTTACCATATATTTTATTTATATTGTAAATATCTAGAGTATTCATTTCATACTGTTCATTCTGTTAATACTGCCATTATTTTTATACTGTACATATCTAGAGTATTCATTTCACACTGTTCATACTGTATATATAGCATATTCTTATCTATCCCTTACTGCTTATTTAATATTTATATTAACACTATACATATGTACATACTCTGCACTTTACTGCTTCTGGTTAGATGCCAAACTGCATTTCGTTGTCTCAGTACTTGTACTTTGTGTAATGACAATAAAGTTGAATCTAATCTAATCTAATCTAATTTGTTGCTAGCTTTCTTGACTTTATTGCTGGGAAGCACTTTGTAAATCTCTGTATTTTGAAAAGTGCTATAAATGTGGGGTTTGTTATATAACCACTATTATTAGAATCAGAGTCTGACTTCAACACCACAATTTGCTTAAATTATCTCAGGCTGGCTTAATCTGTGTCGTCTTTTAAATCACTTCTTAAAACTTTTATAGTCTTAACTTTTATTATTGTTCTGACCTTTAATGACTCTTACCTTGCTCTTATTTCTTACCTTGTTTTATTGTATTGTTTTTTTTACCCTTTGTAAAGTACTTTGTAAAAGTGTTTTGATAAATAAAGTGTATTATTATTATTATTATTATTATTATTATTATAGGGTAGTAGTAGGGATATCCATTACAAAACCAGACACATACCTCCAGTAAATAGTACTGGTTAGCCTAAAGTCAGTCACCTGATCCTCATACTAAGCCTCTGTCCCCTTTAATGAAATGAAACAGAAACAACACCTAGATAGTGCTGAACTGCGGATACTGAAAGAGGACACTTTAAAACGTTATAGGTCATTTATCAGTAAGTTTTTGAGCGGTCATTTGAATCCCTGTTGACTTCACTTGCATTACTAACGAGTAGTTTGTGTCTAACATAGGTTTCTGCACGACAATGCCTTGAATGTCCTGAGAAGGTGCCTGGTTAGTAAACAATAGGATAGAGAAACACTGACACCTAGTGGCCAGATTATGACAACGCATCAAACTGGAATGCCCATCGTGTGATCGTTAAGTGAAAGTGAAAGTGTTCAACGTTGTATAAAAGGGATTTCCCGTAAATTCAGACGCAGTGAACGATCAGTTGGTGAAACAATAACGTAATTGAAACCCCAAGAAGACCACAAGAAAGGTACCGTGAAATATGAAATACCATTCCTCTTATCCTTCCGTTAATTTATATAATTAACTATTTATAGCTGTTATGCCTTTTGTTAAATCACTTTGAAATCTCTGCCGCTATAATTGTAACCTCAATACAAATAAAACGTAGTAGTTTCTTCTTCTTCTTCTTCTTCTTCTTCTTCTTCTTCTTCTTCTTCTTCTTCTTCTTCTTCTTCTTCTTCTTCTTCTTCTTCTTGTATATAAAGCTGCTATATGTATTGACCTCTATATATCACTCTCAACGTCATTTTGATAGCATGGTATGTAATGTCTGTAGAAAAATGAGACCATCACCAAGAACATTGATTTATTCTGTGTGTTACTTTATATGTGTTTATTCTATACGGCCCCGGGTATGTTTCCCCAAATTGTGCAGGATTCATACACAGCACAAAGACAGTGCCTCAACCACAATATGAAGAGAGTAAAAGTGGAAAATTACAGAACCATTGATAAATCCTCTTCAGCAAAACCCCCACAGAGGGCTGTGAAATCAGGGGCAAAAGGTAGTCTTTGTGACAGTAATGTGAAACACTACCACTAAGCCGCTAAAGTCAACAGAGTTCAAATTCAACTGGTAGCAGCTTGAAAAATCTAATCTAAATAACGTAGTATGAATAACACTACCACCTGGTCGTCATTTGGAAGTAAAACATTACATTGAACATCTTGCACCGAAACACTACCACTAAGCCGCTAAAGTCAACAGAGTTCAAATTCAACTGGTAGCAGCTTGAAAAATCTAATCTAAATAACGTAGTATGAATAACACTACCACCTGGTCGTCATTTGGAAGTAAAACATTACATTGAACATCTTGCACCAAAGCACACAAGTTTCCTATTTTTCTTGAGCTTTACCAATGCTGATTGTGGCAGTAAAATCTACCTTTGACCACATGAAGCAATTCTTTTTCAGGGAAAGCAAAAATGGAAACATTTTATACACATGTGGCCGGCAAGACTTTGGGATCTCATGAGGCATTTGTTCAACAACTGATCCAAGGAGGTGCAACTGAAGTAGACTCACCTGACAAGAGTGATGTGGTCATAGTCTTCTGTCCCATTGTCAGTCGCCTTGAGACTGACATTAATGCAGCATTATCTACCACCACAGGTAAACATGTAGGAATAGTACTGACATAGATATTTCCACATTATTTACTTTTATTTTTGTGTGTCTGTGTTTCCAACTGGGTGACCTGTGTTGTTTGTCTTCACATAACTGTTAGGATTGAAGTCAGTGATCCTGGTGGTGATGCACCACACCTTCGACCCAAACCACACTGTGCCAAACAGCAGAAGAGTGGTGCAGACCAGTTCTGTCATACTCACTCTGGACTGTCTCTTCCATGAGTCCAAGGGATTTTTTCAGTGCCCTCGCAATAAAGATGCAGTCAGTGAGGTTCTGAAACAGGTAATCACAGTATTTTGAGCAACTTGTTGATGACATGGTGTCAAGATCCAGTCAGTCAGAATATGGTTTGGTTCCTTTGACGGAACTGAAAGATTCATAGAATCATTGAATAATAAGAATTATCTTGTGTTATGCTAATTGAGAGTGAGTTTTGCCTAAAATTTGAAACAAGTTGCAGTTGCTGCAATGACTCCCATTCATCTAGCATTAGACATTTATTTATGTCATAAATATCTGATTTATCCTGTTTTTATAGTTCATATTACAATAAGTAGCGTTACATATTTACTCTATACATGACAGGTTTTATTAAGAGTTTGATATTGACACCATTATTGTATTTTGCAGATGGATCTTCCAAAAGGTAACTGGACCAACCACATAAAAGAAACCAATATATCATGTTACCTAGAAATACTGAAACATCCCTCAACAATGGAGAAATGAGCTACAGCACTTCATCATGAAATACTTCTAGTTTTTGTTATTTCTATTCAGATGTTGGTAGCATAGGACCTTACTGTAGTTAATCTCCTGTTACATGTTCCATTACATATTTAGTTAGTCTCATGTGACAGCATATCCATCTCAGGTTTTACTGGACAGAAGTTCATCTTTCCTCATTTGCTTTCCTGTTAATTATTGTTCCATTTACTGCATCGTTTTTTTTTTAGCTAGCGAGTCTTGGTGGAAGATGTGTTGCGGAGGACTCTAAGAAACTAACTGCAGACCAAGGTAAGCAATCGAAAGACAATATATTGGAGGACATCAATGCTGAGAATTAAAACGTATTGTGACAATCTGCATATTAGTTTAACTAAACAAGCCTAACTCCTTAGAATGCTTAAATTCATATCTATGTCCAATTTATATTATTTCAGGGCAGAAGATAAATGATGTCATGGCTGAGAGACTGACAGTTGAAAATTCAGACTAATAGGGGATGATGACCTCAGTATGTTTTTAAAATTTTTTTTTTTATCAAAAATGAAATCAATCATCACTAACAATGAAATGATTGTCTCCTTAAAATGACCTGAATATGAATTGCATACATTTATTTTTGCATTTGTCAGGAAAAGTAATGTTTTCATGTTGTCTAATATTGAAATGTCACTTATTGCAATGAAACTTTGCATTGCATTTCACCCACAATATATCTATATATAATATAACACTGTACCTCAGCACTTTTGTGTTAACAGGTTGAACTTTCAATGTCAACATTTCACTCACTCCAATCATGCATAGCCCCTCATCCTAGCACCAAGAAAGCCTATTATTCAAACTCTCCTTCCTTGTTACTATTTTCACCTTCTTTTTTTTAACCACTTTTAGGCCGTCCTGAAAACACTAGAAAGTTGAAAATTCTGCATTTCATTGGAATACATCATGCCGTGTGCAATCAGGATATGGAAACCCAATAAAAGTCTTCATCATCACTTTTTCATCTTTCCAATGTGTAAAATGAAGAAAATATCCAAGTGTTAGTTATGGAACCATAATGATATGATCTCATTTTAATAGGGGTAATGACTGCCTCTGTCTTTTGCCATATTATGTTGTGTGGCTTTCAATAAATGATGCAGATAATTGTCTTAGCTTGTTACGTAATAGAGGTTGAAGCCTGCTGGGCTGAAACCCTACTGTTTTTGTCCTAATTTATTCTTCTTCTTCATCCGCCGTCTCACAAATTGCCGTGAGATGATACTTTGTAGAGACATGAAATTTGGCAGAATGATAAATTGATGTGCAAATGATTCCAGATATGACTCAAATCGGTCACATGGTGGCGCTATAATAAAATAAAATAAAATATAATTAAGAAAATTTCATAGGACCACCCAAGTCCACCTAAACACATTTTTTAGTTAATTTGATTTAAAAAAGAATGTAAAGGCTTTTTCAATTTTGACCCATCAACACTACTAAGTTTGGTACACAGCTAAAGGGCACCTATGAAAAACCTGACCGCCATTAACCAATGAACTCGTAAAAGGGCGTGGCCTAACACAAAATTGGCCATGACTCATTGACCTTTTGTCCAATCAGCACAAATTTTCGTAGATATGTTGACGTGACCTATAGAGAACGCCACAAAGTTAAAAGATGTGTATCTCATAATGTGATTAACAGAATTTAATGAAATTTGGTGCACTTGCTTTAGACCCAATTGATATGCATCTTGCAACACTTACCAAGATGTGTTTGGTCTTTAAATTTGCATCAAGGGGACCTAAATAGACCAACGCAATATAATCGAGTCCGAGCCAATGAAAAACCTGGCCACCATTAACCACAGCTTCACGTATTCACTGGTGAGAATAGATTTGTTTAGATTCATGGACGGTGGGTTTGGAGTTATCAATGTACACTTTGAAAATCCCTAATAAAAAGATGACATTAACATACTTGCTGTCCTGGGGCCTCATTTATAAATGTTAACGTAACATAACAATGTTAATGGCGTTAACGGGGGTGAAATGTGCGTACGCATATTTTACCGCAAACGTCGGGATTTATAGAAAAACTCTATGCGGTAAAAGGTGCGCAGTTCTACGCATCCTTTCACCCATGCGTAGAGCTCACCGCAAAGTTTTTCAGACACGGGAATCAGCGACGCCCGATGGGGAGATCACAAAATAAAGCTCAGTCTTCTTAAAAACATAGTTTTATAAGTGTGCTTTCACAGGGATTGTGGTCTGTTGTATCTGTTGTATCTTTTTTTAAATTATTATAAGTGTAGTGTAGGTATCGATTCCAAAACCAGACATTACATTTACATTAGTCATTTAGCAGACGCTTTTATCCAAAGCGACTTACAATAAGTGCATTCAACATAGGTAGGCAAGAAAACTACTAGTCACCAGAAATCGTACGTGCATTTCCTTCCTAAACAAGCAACTAAGAGCATAACTAGTGTTAAGGTAAGAGTGCAATAAGTTAGCAACCTATCTTAAACAAATGAGACAAATAAGAGAATCAAATAAACAAGAGCTAAGACAAATAAGTGAATCAAATAAGCAAGAGCTAAGACAAATAAGTGTATCAAATGAACAAGAGCCAATAAACAAGAGCTCAGACACATAATTGACGACAAATAGGCATGGCTAAGGGGAAGAGTCAGGGTAGTGTTTCCTGAAGAGGTGGGTTTTCAGCCTGCGGCGAAAGATGGGCAGCGACTCTGCTGTCCTGACATCAGTGGGGAGTTCATTCCACCACTGCGGGGCCAGGACAGAGAAGAGCCGTGACCGTGTAGATCGGCCGCAGGGCCCTCTGAGCGACGGGGCAACCAGTCGCCTCGAGGCAGCAGAGCGAAGTGGTCGGGCGGGGGTGTAAGGCTTGACCATAGCCTGGAGGTAAGAAGGAGCTGTTCCTTTCACTGCCCTATAGGCTAGCACCAGGGTCTTGAACTGGATGTGAGCCGCTACAGGGAGCCAGTGTAGAGAACGGAGAAGGGTAGTTGTATGGGAGAACTTGGGGCGGTTGAACACCAGACGAGCTGCAGCTTTCTGAACAAGCTCCAGAGGTCTGATGGCAAACGCCGGGGCACCAGCAAGGAGGGAGTTGCAATAGTCCAGGCGGGAGATGACAAGAGCCTGGATGAGCACCTGCGCTGCCTTGTCAGTGAGGAAGGGGCGAATCCTCCTGATGTTGTAGAGGAGGAATCTGCAGGAGCGTGTCACTGATTAGATGTTTGCCGAGAACGACAGTTGGTCGTCCAGGGTCACACCCAGATTCCTCGCAGTCCGAGTTGACGTCACCACAGCATTATCAATGGTGATGGCCAGGTCTCGGTGCGGACAGCCCTTCCCCGGGAGGAACATCAGCTCAGTTTTGTCCAGGTTGAGCTTCAGGTGGTGCATCGACATCCACTCCGAGATGTCTGCCAGACACGCAGCAATGCGTGCCTCCACTTGTGTGTCAGAGGGGGGAAATGACAGGATCAGCTGGGTGTCATCTGCATAGCAGTGGTAGGAAAAGTCATGTGAATGGATAACAGAACCAAGAGATGTTGTGTAGAGGGAAAAGAGGAGAGGGCCTAGAACCGAGCCTTGCGGAACCCCAGTAGTGAGCCTGCGTGGTTCTGACACAGACCCTCTCAGCGTCACCTGGTAGGAGCGATCCGTTAGGTAGGATGCAAACATGGAGAGTGCAGAGCCTGAGACACCCATCCCCTCAAGGGTGGAGAGGAGGATCTGGTGGTTCACCGTGTCAAACGCTGCAGACAGGTCCAGGAGTATCAGGACAGAGGAGAGAGAGTTCGCTCTAGCGGCATGGAGCGACTCCGTCACTGCCAGGAGGGCAGTCTCGGTCGAGTGACCCACTTTGAACCCAGACTGGTGGGGATCCAAGAGGTTGTTCTGGTGGAGGTACAAGGACAGTTGCTTGAAGACAGCACGTTCAAGAGTTTTTGATAGGAAGGGTAGAAGGGAAACCGGTCTGTAGTTCTTGACCTCAGAGGGGTCAAGTGTTGGTTTCTTCAGAAGGGGGGTGACTCTGGCAGTCTTGAAAGCAGAGGGAAAGCATCCAGACACCAGAGACGTGTTGATGAGGTGGGTCAGGAAGGGAAGGAGTTCAGGTGCAGTAGACTGAAGCAGAGTGGATGGGACCGGGTCAAGGGAGCATGTGGTGGGGTGGCTAGATGTAACAAGGTGAAGGACCTCGTCTGGGGAGAGGGGAGAAAAATGGATGGAGGGGGTGGAGGAGGTGGGAGGTGGGGTGGGGGTGGTTGGGGGGGGTAGGGGAGGAAAGTGGCAAGAGGTGGAGAGCGCAGGCGATGGGTGGAGGCAGATAGGTGTGGTTGGTGGCAGGGCAACCAGTCAAGGTTTGGGTGTGGAAGAGGATCGATTATCGTATGAACCTTTAGTCAAGCAGATAGTGGCGAAAAAGTCAGGCAGAGGGAGAGGTGGAGGTAGGGCTGGGGGGCATTTAGGGTGCAACAGAGAAGTTTCACCAAAAGTTTCAAACAAGGGTTGGAGCAGGTTGAATTTGTGCAGGAGAGCAGTTAGCAGGAGATAGAGAGGAGGAAAAAGAGTAGAGAAAGGAGAATTGGTACAGGTGAAGAAAGGTCTCGCGGGAGGAGCAGAACACATTAGAGAGATCAGTCGAGCGCATCTCAGGTTGCCGTACTCTAGTAAGACCATGGTCGGAGAAAAGGGAGGTGGAGTTGGGTGAAGCAGAGCTGTGATGAAGTAGTGGCAGAAGATGAAGCCAGAGAGAGAGGGACAGTAGAAAGTGTCTGAAGAAGATCATGTGCAGTCATCTGGGATAGAAGAGAGAAAAGATTCAGGGAGAGGGACAGAGACAGAAGAGGAAGACAGTGAAAGAAGAGGTCAGAGCTCGAGGATGTTGAGTCACGAGAAGTCAGAAAGAGAACCTCATAGTAGAGTAGGCTAGATCAGCATGTATCGGGGATTAGAGATTTGTAATAGCAGAGAAGTTTAGACATATGTCAGTAAGAAAGAACGACTAGATGAAGACGAAGTGACAGGAGAGTTGACGCCAGTTGACATTCACTGTGAAGATTAGGTCAGTTGGTTTGCACATATCGGGTCAGGAGGAGCTTGAGCGAGAGGCGGTAGTTACGGATAGGAGGCACTGACCGAATATAAAGAAGTCAAAGCTGGTGCACGTGCTGGATGTATGAAAGTCAACCAGCGTGATGAAGTCGAGTTCCCAGTAATCAGACCAGACACATCAATCATCAGAAATCAGTAAGCTAGCTATTATAACAGTCACCTTATCCGTTGTATTTAGTAATTTTGTTAATTCTGTCACTGACGATAATCTTTTATCAATTTTGTCACGAATATACGATGTAGTCACAAACAGACTTATTGTATTTGATCGTTACTGCAAAGTGTATCATGAGAAGTATGAATCCGTTGACTACTTGCATTACTGTCAGTAGTTTGTTTTAAATATAACGCGTTTTGCACGCAATGCTTTGAATGTCCTGAGAAGGTGCCTGGTTAGTTAACAATAGGATAGCAACAGTGTCACCTAGAGGCCAGAATATTACAACGCATCAAACTGGAGTGCCCACCGTGTGATCATTAAGTGAAAGTGAAAGCGTTCAGCGTTGTATGAAGTGGATTTCCCGTAAATGCAGACGCAGTGAACAATCAAGGTCATTGAAATGTCAAGAAAGGGACATTTTAAAGCCTAGCCTCCGATTTGTATTTTTTTTCACCAATTCTAAACCATATATTTGTTAGTGCAAGTTTTAGATACACAAATATACTACGAGTGTAGTCACAAAAGCATATTTTCTGAATTTTCCAGAATGTGTCGTAACAGAAGGAAACGCTGATATTTAACTTTTGAATGTATCTAGCTTATTTAAGTTATAGTAATTTGGAATTAATATTTAATGAAATGTTATTTATTGAGATATATCAAAACTATCATGTTAGTGAGTCACATCCTGTGACTACACTCCATAACAGCAGAGAAACATATTTGGGTTGCTTATATAAAAGTCTTGTTTAAAGGCTCCTTTAAAACAGAGAACAAAATGTAAACAATAGTTGCTCAAAGTGAAAGTGATATTAGTTCATTCTGTGTATTGTTTTCTATGTGTTTCTCGATTCTAGATGTTCTCAGGTACTTTTTCCTGAATTGTGCAGGATTCATTTACAGCACAAGGGATGTGCCTCAGCCAAAACAGCAAGGGGACTCAAAATGGCAGATAACAGAACCATTAAAAAAACACCACCTCCAACAGCTGAACCCTCTTCAGGAAAACGCATGAAGATGGCTGGTAGGGGCAGGGGCAAAAGGTTGTAAAACACTCCCACTAAGGGACTCAATGGGTCGCTAAAGTCATCACTTTTCAAATTCAACTGGTAGCAGCTTTAAAAAAAATTGATGAAGTAGTATTAATAACACTACCACCTGGTCGTCATTTGGAAGTAAAACATTACATTAAACATCTTGCTCCAAAGCACACAAGTTTCCTATTTTTGTTGAGCTTTACCAATGCTGATTGTGCCAGTAAAATCTATCTTTAACCACATGAAGCAATTCTTTTTGAGGGAAAGCAAAAATGGCAACATTTTATACACATGTGGCCGGAAAGACTTTGGGATCTCATGAGGCATTTGTTAAACAACTGATCCAAGGAGGTGCAACTGAAGTAGACTCACCTGACAAGAGTGATGTGGTCATAGTCTTCAGTCCTATTGTCAGTAGCCTTGAGACTGACATTAATACAGCATTATCTACCACCACAGGTAAACATGTAGGAATAGTACTGACATAGATATTTCCACATTATTTACTTTTATTTTTGTGTGTTTGTGTTTCCAACTGGGTGACCTGTGTTGTTTGTCTTCACATAACTGTTAGGATTGAAGCCAGTGATCCTGGTGGTGATGCACCACACCTTCGCCCCAAACCACACTGTGCCAAACAGCAGAAGAGTGGTGAAGAGCAGTTCTGTCATACTCACTGTGGACTGTCTCTTCCATGAGTCCAAGGGATTTTCTCAGTGCTCTCGCAATAAAGATGCAGTCAGTGAGGTTCTGAAACAGGTAATCACAATACTTTGAGCATCTTGATGATTTTAAACATTTTGCAGATACTCCTGACTCCCATTCACCAACCTAGTATTAGAGGAGACTAAATTCTGCTGATGTTTGTTTTTCTATTACTCAGGAACCAAACCATTCATTCCGATTTGTCATGGTTCTTGTACCACTCTCACATGTGCATCACATGAAAATCAAAAATGATCATTTGATCCTTGCAAACGGTCTTTCATCTTTTATGATTGTATAAGATAATTGTGAAAAGCAGATTTTTGATCAGAAATAATAATAATCTTATCGCTTTGATAATTATGGTTGTGACTGAGACATTTTTCATGTCATACACATCTGATTCATCCTGTCTTTACAATTCATGTTACAATAAGTAGTGTTACATATTTATTGTATGACATATTTGAATTAAGAGTTTGATACTGACACCATTATTATATTTTGCAGATGGATCTTCCAAAAGGTAACTGAACCAACCACATAAAATAAACCAATATATCATGTTACCTACAGAATATTGAAAAATATCTCAAAAATGGAGAAATGAGCTACAGCACTTCATCTTGAAATGCTTCTAGTTTTTGTTATTTCTATTCAGATGTTGGTAGCATAGGACCTTACTGTAGTAACAGCATATCCATCTCAGGTTTTACTGGACAGAAGTTCATCTTTCCTCATTAGCTTTCCTGTTAATCATTGTTTCATTAAATGCGCTTTTTTATTTTTCTTTATTTTTAGATGTTTCCCTGTTAAACCCGTCTACATGGTTTCCGTGGCCTAAAAGCAACAAACCAAAAAAAGACCAAGATACAGAATACCAAGAAATGTCCCTCAGAGTGCAGGAACAAAGCAGAGAGCTACAAGACAAAGTTACACAAATTGAGAAATTACACAGAGAACTAAATGAAACGAAGGAAAAACTGCGAGAGAAAGTTGAGGAACTAGAGGAGAGAGACAAACAAACTGCAGACCAAGGTAAGCAATCAAAAGACATTAAATTTGAGAACATCAGTGCTGAGAATTAAAAGTTATTGTAAAGTTATTTTGAGTCTCCATATTAGTTTTACTAAACAAGCCTATCTCCCTTTGATGCTGAAATTAATATCCATGTTCAATTTATTTATTTCAGGGCAGAAGATAAATTATCTCTTGGCTCAAATAGAGAGACTGAAAGGTGAAAATTCAACCCAGACAGTAGTAGGGATGATGACCTCAGCATGTTTATTGTTTTAACAGTTTAAATAAAAAATTTAAACTGTTTGAAATTAATGAAATTACTGAAATTAATAAGATTAACATTCCTGGCTTCTTAAAATTAACTGAATATAATTTATTTTTCATTTCAGTCAGGAAAAGTAATTTTCAATACATTTGTGGTATTCAGCTGATGCTGTTACCCAGAGTGCCGTACAAGCAGGTAAGGATTTGCTGCATTGCTAAAGGACACGTCAACAGCACACAAGACTGTTGATGGTCACAGTGGCTGTTGTGGTTGTCAAACCGGTGTCAAACTAGGCCACCCTGGCACTTTGTCTGGAAAGTGAGTTAATGTAATTATTTTATCATCCACTGTTTTATATCATTGTCAACTTTGACCTACATTATCTGGTTATGGCCCAGAAATCTTCATGTGGTCTAATATTGAAATGTCACATTTTGCAATGTAACTCATTTGTGCAGTAACACAAATAGTTAAATTTGTCTAATTAGTTTCAAAGAACCTCAAATTTCACCTATAATGAGCTCTAATTTGTCCTGTATATTGCAAGGATTTAACTGTTTTTCTAAAATGAACATGTAGTTCATTTTAATTTGGGTTGTTTTACATGAAGACACCGATGGGAGCGCTATAGACATGATGCAGGGTTTTGGATGCTTAAGGAAAGGGGAGTACCAGTGGACTTAGTTTGGGTGTATTTACACCAAGCATGTTTGGAGTAGTTTGCTCCCTTGATTAGGTTCATTTGAGCAGGTGAGAACAACATCATTCAAAGTCGGGTGGCACCAAAGAAACGCACTGAGAAGCCTGAAAATGTGGGTGTTGGTCCTCATCCAAGCAAACTGCGATGCAGTTGGTTAGGAGTGAGAACATAATCCGAAACAACTTCAGGAAACAACCCCCAAATGCAAAGTGTTATTTGTATAAGGAGATGAAAGAGCGCAGACAAGTCCATCATACTTAGTGAACGTTAGTATAACAGTATAATGGCTGTGGAAAAATAGGACCAACATTGGTTTGTTATTGTATTTGTTTAGAAAATTGGTGGGAGAGGCGAATCATCTTTGACAGTGATGTAAAACACTCCCACTAAGGGACTCAAGGGGTCGCTAAAGTCATCACATTTCAAATTCAACTGGTAGCAGCTTTAAAATAATAAAGTAGTATGAATAACACTACCACCTGGTCGTCATTTGGAAGTAAAACATTACATTGAACATCTTGCTCAAAAGCACACAGGTTTCCTATTTTTTGTTGAGCTTTACTAATGCTGATTGTGCCAGTAAAATCTACCTTTGACCACATGAAGCAATTATTTTTCAGGGAAAGCAAAAATGAAAACATTTTATACACATGTGGCCGGAAAGACTTTGGGATCTCATGAGGCATTTGTTCAACAACTGATCCAAGGAGGTGCAACTGAAGTAGACTCACCTGACAAGAGTGATGTGGTCATAGTCTTCTGTCCCATTGTCAGTCGCCTTGAGACTGACATTAACGCAGCATTATCTACCACCACAGGTAAACATGTAGGAATAGTACTGACATAGATATTTCCACATTATATACTTTTATTTTTGTGTGTTTTTGTTTCCAACTGGGTGACCTGTGTTGTTTGTCTTCACATAACTGTTAGGATTGAAGCCAGTGATCCTGGTGGTGATGCACCACACCTTCAACCCAAACCACACTGTGCCAAACAGCAGAAGAGTGGTGCAGACCAGTTCTGTCATACTCACTGTGGACTGTCTCTTCCATGAGTCCAAGGGATTTTTTCAGTGCCCTCGCAATAAAGATGCAGTCAGTGAGGTTCTGAAACAGGTAATCACAGTATTTTGAGCATCTTGATGATGATATGGTGTCAAGATCCAGCCAGTCAGTAGTTTCAAAACCACACGGGCACAGCCAGAATATGGTTTGGTTCCTTTGATGGAACTGAAGGATGTGAAACACAAGGGTGTTCGGCTACTATCTCTATAGTCTCCATTAGCCTTCATTCAAATTCTGGTCGGAGAGGACAATGTTGGACTGGCCTGGCCTTCACCAAAGTAGACCATTGGATGATTGTCCAGAAAATATTAGAAAAATATAAAATACTGCTAAATTAAATCATTGGGATAACTGACATATTCAATTCAGATTCACTTTTAGTAAATCATATAATAATAATAATAATCTTGTTTTATGTTAAATGAGGTTGATACTTTCCTACATTTTGGAAACATGTTGCAGTTGCTCGTGACTCCCATTCACCTAGCGTTGGAGGCAGATAAATTCTGCTGATGTTTGTTTGTCTATTACCCAGGAAGCAAACCATTTATTCCAGTTTGTGATGGTTCTTGTACCATTCTCACATTATATCACATGAAATAAAAATTGATGAAATGATTTGATCCTTATGTACACGAGTGTAGCCACAAGAAATAATTTTTTTTGCACTCAAATTAATTGATAGATCACTATAATAATGAAATTGGATTGTTTGCAAACATTTTAACAAAATTACATATTTTCTTATTCATACTGGCATAAGAGAAATTGTGAAAAACTTTTTCACAAAAATAATTCGGAACTTTTTCTTCACTTTTATTGCTTTGATAATTATAATTGTGAGAGAGACATTTCTTTATATCAAATATTCCTGATCTATTCTGTGTTTACAGTTTGTTTTACAATTATATATTTATATATAATATTATTATATATTAAACTATGACAGGTTTGATTCTGACACTGCTATTGTATTTGTATGTGTAAACAGCTTGAGGTGAAAGTCAAACTAATGGAGGTGAAACGCAAACAAACTGCAGACCAAGGTAAGAAATTGAAAGATACTAAATTACAGGACATCAAAATTTGTTGTGACTTCATATTCATACTTCTATTGTTTATATTAGTTCATATTAGTTCAACTAAACAAGCCTAACTCCTTTTGATGTTTAAATTAATATCCATGTTAAATTTATATTTCTTCAGGGATCATAAATAATCTCTTGACTGAAATGGTGAGACTGACAGGTGAGAATTCAGCACAGACAACAAAAAATATATCCCCAAGTGACATTTTGTGGGTTCATACCCTTTTGTTACTGCAAACTGCATGCAGATTGACAGAAGACGATAAATTCAGTTAACTATATGTTTCAGTAAGCAAGGGCACTAGGACAGAGGCTTCCATTATTGTGGAAGCTCCCTATTGTACAATTATAAGATAATTTTACAAACTTAGTTCAACATAAATATCTACCAAGTTTTGTGATGATTGGACAAAGATTTATGGCACAATTTGTGCCAGGCCCACACCCTTGATCGACACCACAGTCACCCCCTATTGGTCAATTTCAAAAACATTTTGGCGACATGTTTCAACAGCTTAATTAAAAATGTCCACCAAGTTTGGTGATGTTTGGACAAACTGTCATTTATTTAAGGCCAAATTTGCGCCAGGCCCATGCACATGCTTGGAACTGGTGGTGCCCCCTATTGAGCGATTTCAAAATAATTTTACACACGGTTGTTGTTATGAAACATATCCTGCGAGTTTTGTAATAATTGGACAAACAATTTCAGATTTATAATCTGATTTGTGTTATACCATGCCCATTTTCTGCATTTGTAGCGCCCCCTAGTGGTCGATTTGAATGAAACTTTCAGGGTATATTTCAGGTCATTATGTGGACATACCCTGCAAGGTTTGTGATGATTGGCCCAACAATTGTTGACTTTGGTCTAATTATGTGCTGAGCCACGGCCTTTTCATGTTCATTGGTCAATATCTTGAAAACTAAATAAGATATCAACAAGCTTTATACAACTTTTGATAAGCTTGGTCCAATAATGATCCACAGAAAATGTGGTAGCAATCGGACCTACGGTTTTGGCGGAAAATCTAGTCAGCCGGACTTTAGTGGTTCTTGAGGCATTTTTGTAGGGCACATTGAGCTGGACTTGTGTCAAATTTCAAGTCAATCAGAGTCGGTGTGAAGGGCGTGGCCTTTCCAAAATCGCGTTTTTGGGGCTTAATTACAGCGCCACCATCTGGCCGATTGGGCTCATGTTTCTTGGGAAGCATTTGCACATCATTTCCAGTTATTGGGCCAAGTTTCATGGTTTTATCTCATTCCAGCTCACAGCAATTTGAGACGCGGCATAAGACTACAAAGAATAACAAACCGGCACAAACTCAATAGGGTTTTACCCCTTCAGGGTTTGAACCCTAATAAATAAATTGCTATGTGTGTAACTGTGTGTGTGTTTGGATGGACATCAATGTGTCAGTGCTTGGGTGCATGTGTGTAGTATTAGTGTGTAGTCTCAATATTCTCCAATCTCCATATTAGTTCAATTAAGTTCAGCTTCATTTTTTTTAGGTTGGACCAAGTATATACCAAGCGTTGTGTATACAGCACTTAGGTGGGTGTCTACAGCACTTTTGTGGATAAGAGGACTATTGCAAGATCCAAGGATACAAGACAAAGGTGAGAAATTAAAGAATGATCGAACAAAATACATTTTGAGAGAGAATGATAAAGAGCTTGAGGAACTAATGGAGGAGAAAACAAACAAATTGCAGACCAAGGTAAGCAATTGAAAGACAGTATATTGTAGGACATCAGTGCTGAGAATTAATATGTGTGACGATCCATGCTTGTTTAACTAAACAAGCCTAACTCCTTTTAATGCTGAAATTAATATCTGTGTTCAATTTATTTCAATTAACAGTTGAAATGAAATTGATCATCAATAAGAATGAAATTCTTCTCTTCTTAAAATGAACTGAATGTCAGGAAAAGTAATTTTCAATACATTTGTGGCATTTAGCTGATTCTGTTACCCAGAGTGCCTTACAAGCAGGTAGGGGTTTGCTGCCTTGCTAAAGGACACGTCAACAGCACACAAGACTGTTGATGGACACAGTGGCTGTTGTGGTTGTGAAACCGGTGACGTTACAAGTCTCTAAACACTAGGCCATCCTGGCACTTTGTCTGGAAAGTGAGTTATTGTAATTATTTTATTATCCCCTGTTTTATATCATTGTCAACTTTGACCTACGTTCTCTGGTTATGGCCCAGAAATTTCATCATTTCATGTAGTCTAATATTGATGCAATGACACTTATTGCATTGCATTTCACCCACAATATATCTGAGCACTATTTTGTCCTAGCTTTTTAATTTGTATTGTATACTGTAGGATTTAAATTAACATTTAGTTAATTTTAATTTGGGTTGTTTTACATCAAGACACCGATGGGAGCGCTATAGCCATGATGCAGGCTTTTGGATGCTTAAGGAAAGGGGAGTACCAGTGGACTTTAGTTTGAGTGTATTTACACCAAGCATGTTTGGAGCAGTTTGCTCCCTTGATTAGGTTAATTCAAAGTTCAAAGTCTGGTCGGGACGTTCCCACTATGGTTTGGACCAAAGAAAACTTAACTGTAGGTGATCGCACTCTTAGAGTCAGACTCTACATATTTCGTGTGGAGGTGGATACACCTTGATGCATCATCTCAAAGGCGAATCTTGCAGGAAGCTGTGTATCCCTGTGTTTAACTCCAGCGTTCATACATGCTCCTACACCAGGCAGTACGGTAGAAGTCACACATGAACCAGCTCTCGGTTGGTGCATAGTACATTCACATACCAGGAAGTACTTCTCACTATAGTGGGTGAGTCAACACATTAATACAATCTTGTAACAGTGTTACAACACTGTGCTACCTCAGCACCTTTGTGTTAACAGGTTGAACTTTCAATGTTAACATTTCACTCACTCCAATCATGCATAGCCCCTCATCCTAGCACCAAGAAAGCCCATTATTCCAACTCTCCTTCCTTGTTACTATTTTCACCTTTTTTTTTATTTTTTTACCACTTTTAGGCTGTTTCAATCATTTATGTACAGTCCATTTGGAGTATCATGCTCCATTCTTTCCATTGTTTTACACCAATTATAGATAATTTCAATATCTTGATCACAGCACTGTAATGTGTTGCACAGGGAGAAGAAAGCGGCTGGCCAGTGCTTAGCATGTCAAATCTGATGATGGAGGTACAACGCTA
Organism: Hoplostethus atlanticus; assembly: GCA_034670405.1. Classification (NCBI taxonomy): domain Eukaryota; kingdom Metazoa; phylum Chordata; class Actinopteri; order Trachichthyiformes; family Trachichthyidae; genus Hoplostethus; species Hoplostethus atlanticus. The sequence goes on from JAXDDX010000047.1 coordinate 3,213,483, forward strand.
TCAGACCCTGCATGAGCCGTCATGGAAACACTAGAAAGTTGAAAACTCTGCATTTCATTGGAAGACATCTTACAGTATGGAAAACCAATAAAAGTCTTCATCACTTTTTCATCTTTCCAATGTGTGAAAATAAAGAAAATATCCAAGTGTTAGTTATCGAACCATAATGATATGAGCTAATTGTAATAGGGTAATGCCTCTGTCTTGTGTCCCATATTGTGTGGCTTTTAATAAATGACTCAGATGATTGTGTTAGCTTCTTATTCTTTGTACTTTTTGCATTGTGTTAGATCATGTTGATTCACTGTGTGCTGTTCTATTGATGTCTATGAATGTGCAGTGTGCTCATGAGACATTTCCTTCCTGTTTCACGTATTCACCGATGATAATAGATTTGTTTAGATTCATGGATGGTGGGTTTGGAGTTGTCAATGTACACTTTGAAAATCCCTAATAAAAAGATCACATTCACATACTTGCTGTCCTGGTCTTTGTGGGATGGGTGTTGGGTGGAGTTTGGATGTTCATGTTAAACTATCACTTCTTTATTGGCATTGTGTGTAGGACTTGTGGACAGCAGAACTAGCACACTGCTCTTTCACAGGGGGCCATGGACAACCAGGGGAACAGAGGTGGGTCAGGGAACTCTAGTTTATCAGGGTCAGGGGCATCTAGTTCATCTGTTCAGCACCCAAATATACCTCCATGGCAATGCCCTAGTTTATGTGCTCACCCTGGGTCCCACAATTCACTGCTGAGTAGTGGTGTTGGCTGTGAGGTGTGGTTTGCACAGAGAGAGGCCTCATTACAAGAACAAGGACTGGTAGAACAGCAGCAGAGGCACTGGGTGGCTGTGCAAAAATGGAAGCCATGCTGTTTATCCAAGGACAGAGGAGCTCACTTGTTGGTGGATTTTGTTACAGCAGCAGTCTGGCAGAAATCAAACCTACACCTAGTCTTCAATCCCATGTCAGGCAGGAATTCAACTCAAGTTCAGGAATGATGCACCATTATCCGAGGCTGTCTTAATCTGTTTTGTCTTTTAAATCAATTATTAATATTCATTTAATAGTCTTGTTTATTTAATGAGCTTTATTACTGTTCTTACTTCCCTTTAATGACTCTTGCCTTGCTTTTTCCCTCTGTAAAGCACTTTGTAACAGTATTTTGAAATAAATAAATACAGTTCATTATCTGTTGTACTTTTTAGATTTTGTTCATTTTAGATAAGCCTCAGATAAGCCTCTGTCCCTTTTTTCTTTTTTTAAATGAAACAGAAACAAGACTTAGACCGTGTTGAACTGTGTTAACATTGTAACTAAGAGGACACTTTAATACTTGATAGATCATTTATCAGTAATTGAAAAAGTGATTTTGAGAAGTTTGAGTCCCCGTTGACTTCACTTGCATTACTATCGAGTATTTTGAGTTAGTATGAGTTAGTATGTTAGTTTGTTTCTAACATACTAACAGCGTTTCTGCACGTCAATGCTCTGAATGTCCTGAGAAGGTGCCTGGTTAGTAAACAATAGGATAGAGAAACAGTGTCACCTAGTGGCCAGATTATGACAATGCATCAAACTGGACCGCCCATCGTGTGATCATTAAGAGAAAGTGAAAGTGTTCACCGTTATATAAAGTGGATTTCCCCTAAATGCAAACGCAGTGAACGATCAGGTGGTGAAACATCAAGGTTATCGTCGTTTGAAAACTTAAGAAGAGGACATTTTAAAGCCTAGAAAGGTACCGTGACATATGAAAGACCATTCCTCTTTTAAATTAGTGAAAATACATGCTGAATACATGCTGCTGAACACAGCTCTACAACGCTTATACAATTCACTTAAAACTGCACATTTGGTTTGAAAATACTCCCCTATCCTACCGTAAATTTATATAATTAAAGATTCCTTGTTTATATGCATTTTTGTATTATTATTATTAATAATAACAACTATCATTGGGCTCATGGTATTTAAAGCTGCAATATGTCGAATATTTTCATCTATACATGATTCATATAATTCTGATAGCATAGTATAATGTCTTGGGAAAAATAAGACAATTGGTTTTATTGGTTTAGAAACTTGGTGGGAGTGACGAGTCGTCTTTAACATTGATGTAAAACACTCAAGACTCAAGGGGTCGCTAAAGTCATCACATTTCAAATTTAACTGGTAGCAGCTTCAAAAATCTAAATAAAGTAGTATGAATAACACTACCACCTGGTCGTCATTTGGAAGTAAAAAATTACATTGAACATCTTAACGCAGCATTATCTACCACCACAGGTAAACATGTAGGAATAGTACTGACATAACTGCCATTCATTGCACATGAAGTGACAGATATTTCCACATTATTTACTTTTATTTCTGTGTGTTTGTGTTTCCAACTGGGTGACCTGTGTTGTTTGTCTTCACATAACTGTTAGGATTAAAGCCAGTGATCCTGGTGGTGATGCACCACACCTTCGACCCAAACCATACTGTCCCAAACAGCAGAAGAGTGGTGAAGACCAGTTCTGTCATACTCACTGTGGACTGTCTCTTCCATGCGTCCAAGGGATTTTTTCAGTGCTCTCGCAATAAAGATTCAGTCAGTGAGGTTCTGAAACAGGTAATCACAGTACTTTGAGCATCTTGATGATTTTAAACATTTTGCAGATACTCCTGACTCCCATTCACCAACCTAGTATTAGAGGAGACTAAATTCTGTTGATGTTTGTTTGTCTATTACTCAGGAACCAAACCATTCATTCCCATTTGTCATGGTTCTTGTACCACTCTCACATGTGCATCACATGAAAATCAAAAATGATCATTTGATCCTTGCAAACGGTCTTTCATCTTTTAAGGATTGTATAAGATAATTGTGAAAAGCAGATTTTTGATCAGAAATAATAATAATCTTATTGCTTTGATAATTATGGTTGTGACTGAGACATTTTTCATGCCATACACATCTGATTCATCCTGTCTTTACAATTCATGTTACAATAAGTAGTGTTACATATTTATTGTATGACATATTTTAATTAAGAGTTTGATACTGACACCATTATTATATTTTGCAGATGGATCTTCCAAAAGGTAACTGAACCAACCACATAAAATAAACCAATATATCATGTTACCTACAGAATATTGAAAAATATCTCAAAAATGGAGAAATGAGCTACAGCACTTCATCTTGAAATGCTTCTAGTTTTTGTTATTTCTATTCAGATGTTGGTAGCATAGGACCTTACTGTAGTAACAGCATATCCATCTCAGGTTTTACTGGACAGAAGTTCATCTTTCCTCATTAGCTTTCCTGTTAATCATTGTTTCATTAAATGAGCTTTTTTTTTTTTTTTTTTTTTTTAGATGTTTCCCTGTTGTCTACATGGTTTCCGTGGCCTAAAAGCAACAAACCAAAAAAAGATCAAGATACAGAATACCAAATGTCCCTCAGAGTGCAGGAACAAAGCAGAGAGCTACAAGACAAAGTTACACAAATTGAGAAATTACAGGAAAAACTGGGAAAGAATGAAAAACAGCTTGAGGACTTAAAGGAGGACAGAGACAAACAAACTGCAGCTCAAGGTAAGCAATCAAAAGACATTAAATTGGAGAACATCAATGCTGAGAATTAAAAGTTATTGTAAAGTTATTTTGAGTCTCCATATTAGTTTTACTAAACAAGCCTATCTCCCTTTGATGCTGAAATTAATATCCATGTTCAATTTATTTATTTCAGGACAGAAGATAAATTATCTCTTGGCTCAAATAGAGATACTGAAAGGTGAAAATTCAACCCAGACAACTGGTGAGTAGGGATGATGACCTCAGTTTATTGTTTGAAATTAATGAAATTACTGAAATTAATAAGATTAACATTCATGGCTTCTTAAAAATAACTGAATATACATTTACTTCTAATTTGTCAGGAAAAGTAATTTTCAATACATTTGTGGTATTCAGCTGATGCTGTTACCCAGAGTGCCTTACAAGCAGGTAGGGGTTTGCTGCCTTGCTAAAGGACACGTCAACAGCACACAAGACTGTTGATGGTCACAGTGCCTGTTGTGGTTGTCAAACCGGTGACCTTACAGGTCTCTAAACACTAGGCCATCCTGGCACTTTGTCTGGAAAGTGAGTTATTGGAATTATTTTATAAAATTAACATTTAGTTCATTTTAATTGTGGTTGTTTTACATCAAGACACCGATGGGAGCGCTATAGACATGATGCAGGGTTTAGGATGCTTAAGGAAAGCGGAGTACCAGTGGACTTTAGTTTGGGTGTATTTATACCAAGCATGTTTGGAGCGGTTTGCTCCCTTGATTAGGTTCATTTGAGCAGGAGTGAACAACGCCATTCAAAGTCACTTGCCACCAAATGAACGCACTGAGAAGCCTGAAAATGCAGGTGTTGGTCCTCTTCCAAGCAAACTGCAATGTGGTTGGTTAGGAGTGAGAACGTAATCCGAAACAATTACAGGAAACAAACCCCAAATGCAAAGTGTTATTTATATATGGAGATGAAAAAGCCCAGATAAGTCCATCATACTTACCTAAAGTTATAAGTTCCAGGGACTGTAAAAGGGTTTCTGTTGACTGCCCCACATGATGACAGTTACCAAACTTTCCAAAAAACAAGCTACTTGTGAGTCCATGTGACTTTTGTGGGAACAAAGTAAACCTTCCCACTATGGTTTGGACCAAAGAAAACCAACTGTAGGTGATCACACCCTTAGAGTCAGAAGAGGACACTTTAAAGCCTAGAAAGGTACCATGAAACGCCATTGGTTGGACTGGCGTGTCATATCTCATCTCAACATCCCTCAGCAATGGAGAAATGAGCTACAGCACTTCATCATGAAATACTTCTAGTTTTTGTTATTTCCATTCAGATGTTGGTAGCATAGGACCTTACTGTAGTTAATCTCCTGTTACATATCCCATTACATATTTACTTAGTCTCATGTGACAGCATATCCATCTCAGGTTTTACTGGACAGAAGTTCATCTTTCCTCATTACCTTTCCTGTTGATTATTGTATGTTTTAATGTGTTTGTTTTTTTTTTAGCTCTGCCCATGTCAAACCTGTCTAAACCAAGCATGTTTTCTGCACCAGTTTCTCGACAGAAAATAAACAAACTAAAAGAAGATCAAGATAGGGACAACCAAGAAATGTCCCTCAGACTGCGGGAACAAAGCAGAGAGCTACAAGACAAAGCTGAACAAATTGATAAATTACACAGAGAACTAAATGAAATGAAGGAAAAGCAGGGAGAGAAAGAAAAACAGCTTGAGGACCTAAGGGAGGAGAGAGACAAACAAACTGCAGACCAAGGTAAGCAATCAAAAGACATTCAATTTGAGAACATCAATGCTGAGAATTAAGTTATTGTAAAGTTATTTTGAGTCTCCATATTAGTTTTACTAAACAAGCCTATCTCCCTTTGATGCTTAAATTAATATCCATGTTCAATTTATTTATTTCAGGGCAGATGATAAATGATCTCTTGGCTCAAATAGAGATACTGAAAGGTGAAAATTCAACCCAGACAACTGGTGAGTAGGGATGATGACCTCAGCATGTTTGTTTGAAATTAATGAAATTAATAAGACTAACATTCATGGGTTCTTAAAAATAACTGAATATACATTTAATTTTCATTTGTCAGGAAAAGTAATTTTCAATACATTTGTGGTATTCAGCTGATGCTGTTACCCAGAGTGCCTTACAAGCAGGTAGGGGTTTGCTGCCTTGCTAAAGGACACGTCAACAGCACACAAGACTGTTGATGGTCACAGTGCCTGTTGTGGTTGTCAAACCGGTGACCTTACAGGTCTCTAAACACTAGGCCATCCTGGCACTTTGTCTGGAAAGTGAGTTATTGGAATTATTTTATAAAATTAACATTTAGTTCATTTTAATTGTGGTTGTTTTACATCAAGACACCGATGGGAGCGCTATAGACATGATGCAGGGTTTAGGATGCTTAAGGAAAGCGGAGTACCAGTGGACTTTAGTTTGGGTGTATTTATACCAAGCATGTTTGGAGCGGTTTGCTCCCTTGATTAGGTTCATTTGAGCAGGAGTGAACAACGCCATTCAAAGTCACTTGCCACCAAATGAACGCACTGAGAAGCCTGAAAATGCAGGTGTTGGTCCTCTTCCAAGCAAACTGCAATGTGGTTGGTTAGGAGTGAGAACGTAATCCGAAACAATTACAGGAAACAAACCCCAAATGCAAAGTGTTATTTATATATGGAGATGAAAAAGCCCAGATAAGTCCATCATACTTACCTAAAGTTATAAGTTCCAGGGACTGTAAAAGGGTTTCTGTTGACTGCCCCACATGATGACAGTTACCAAACTTTCCAAAAAACAAGCTACTTGTGAGTCCATGTGACTTTTGTGGGAACAAAGTAAACCTTCCCACTATGGTTTGGACCAAAGAAAACCAACTGTAGGTGATCACACCCTTAGAGTCAGAAGAGGACACTTTAAAGCCTAGAAAGGTACCATGAAACGCCATTGGTTGGACTGGCATGTCATATCTCATCTCAACATCCCCCAGCAATGGAGAAATGAGCTACAGCACTTCATCATGAAATACTTCTAGTTTTTGTTATTTCCATTCAGATGTTGGTAGCATAGGACCTTACTGTAGTTAATCTCCTGTTACATATCCCATTACATATTTACTTAGTCTCATGTGACAGCATATCCATCTCAGGTTTTACTGGACAGAAGTTCATCTTTCCTCATTACCTTTCCTGTTGATTATTGTATGTTTTAATGTGTTTTTTTTTTTTTTAGCTCTGCCCATGTCAAACCTGTCTAAACCAAGCATGTTTTCTGCACCAGTTTCTCGACAGAAAATAAACAAACTAAAAGAAGATCAAGATAGGGACAACCAAGAAATGTCCCTCAGACTGCGGGAACAAAGCAGAGAGCTACAAGACAAAGCTGAACAAATTGATAAATTACACAGAGAACTAAATGAAATGAAGGAAAAGCAGGGAGAGAAAGAAAAACAGCTTGAGGACCTAAGGGAGGAGAGAGACAAACAAACTGCAGACCAAGGTAAGCAATCAAAAGACATTCAATTTGAGAACATCAATGCTGAGAATTAAGTTATTGTAAAGTTATTTTGAGTCTCCATATTAGTTTTACTAAACAAGCCTATCTCCCTTTGATGCTTAAATTAATATCCATGTTCAATTTATTTATTTCAGGGCAGATGATAAATGATCTCTTGGCTCAAATAGAGATACTGAAAGGTGAAAATTCAACCCAGACAACTGGTGAGTAGGGATGATGACCTCAGCATGTTTGTTTGAAATTAATGAAATTAATAAGACTAACATTCATGGGTTCTTAAAAATAACTGAATATACATTTAATTTTCATTTGTCAGGAAAAGTAATTTTCAATACATTTGTGGTATTCAGCTGATGCTGTTACCCAGAGTGCCTTACAAGCAGGTAGGGGTTTGCTGCCTTGCTAAAGGACACGTCAACAGCACACAAGACTGTTGATGGTCACAGTGCCTGTTGTGGTTGTCAAACCGGTGACCTTACAGGTCTCTAAACACTAGGCCATCCTGGCACTTTGTCTGGAAAGTGAGTTATTGGAATTATTTTATAAAATTAACATTTAGTTCATTTTAATTGTGGTTGTTTTACATCAAGACACCGATGGGAGCGCTATAGACATGATGCAGGGTTTAGGATGCTTAAGGAAAGCGGAGTACCAGTGGACTTTAGTTTGGGTGTATTTATACCAAGCATGTTTGGAGCAGTTTGCTCCCTTGATTAGGTTCATTTGAGCAGGTGAGAACAACGCCATTCAAAGTCTGGTGGCACCAAATAAAAGCACTGAGAAGCCTGAAAATGTGGGTGTTGGTCCTCTTCCAAACAAACTGCGATGCAGTTGGTTTCAGAGTGAGAACATAATCCGAACCAACTACAGGAAACAACCCCCAAGTGCAAAGTATTATTTGAATAAGGATTTGAAAGAGCCCAGACAAGTCCATCATACTTACCTAAAGTTATAAGTTCCAGGGACTGTAAAAGGGTTTCTGTTGACTGCCCCGCATGATGACAGTTACCAAACTTTCCAAAAAACAAGCTACTTGTGAGTCCATGTGACTTTTGTGGGAACAAAGTAAACCTTCCCACTATGGTTTGGACCAAAGAAAACCAACTGTAGGTGATCACACCCTTAGAGTCAGAAGAGGACACTTTAAAGCCTAGAAAGGTACCATGAAACATGAAATGCCATTGGTTGGACTGGCGTGTCATATCTCATCTCAACATCCCTCAGCAATGGAGAAATGAGCTACAGCACTTCATCATGAAATACTTCTAGTTTTTGTTATTTCCATTCAGATGTTGGTAGCATAGGACCTTACTGTAGTTAATCTCCTGTTACATATCCCATTACATATTTACTTAGTCTCATGTGACAGCATATCCATCTCAGATTTTACTGGACAGAAGTTCATCTTTCCTCATTTTCTTTCCTGTTAATTGTTATTATTAATTATTTTAAAGTCTAGAAAGGTACCGTGAAATATGAAAGACCATTCCTCTTTTAAATTAGTGAAAATATATGCTGAATACATGCTGCTGAACACAGCTCTACGTTTATACAATTCACTTAAAACTGCACATTTGGTTTGAAAATACTCCCCTATCCTACCGTAAATTTATATAATTAAAGATCCCTTGTTTATATGCCTTTTTGTAAAACGTTTTGAAATCTCTGCCTCTATATGAGTGCTACATGAACTCTATATTATTATTATTGTTATTATTAACTATCATTGGGCTCATGGTATTAAAATCTGCAATATGTCAAATATTTTCCTCTATATATATATATATATATATATATATATATATATATATATATATATATATATATGATTCAAATAATTCCGATAGTATAATGTCTGTGGAAAAATAAGACAATTGGTTTTATTGGTTTAGAAACTTGTTGGGAGTGACGAGTCGTCTTTAACAGTGATGTAAAACACTCAAGACTCAAGGGGTCGCTAAAGTCACCACATTTCAAATTCAGCTGGTAGCAGCTTTAAAAATCTAAATGAAGTAGTATGAATAACACTACCACCTGGTCCTCATTTGACAGTAAATCATTACATTGAAAATCTTACACCAAAGCACACAAGTTTAACTATTTTTGTTGAACTTTACCAATGCTGATTGTGCCAGTAAAATCTGCCTTTAACCACATGAAGCAATTCTTTTTCAGGGAAAACAAAAATGGAAACATTTTATACACATGTGGCCGGCAAGACTTTGGGATCTCATGAGGCATTTGTTCATCAACTGATCCAAGGAGGTGCAACTGAAGTAGACTCACCTGACAAGAGTGATGTGGTCATAGTCTTCTGTCCCATTGTCAGTTGCCTTGAGACTGACATTAATACAGCATTATCTACCACCACAGGTAAACATGTAAGAATAGTACTGACATAGATATTTCCACATTATTTACTTTTATTTTTGTGTGTGTGTGTGTGTTTCCAACTGGGTGACCTGTGTTGTTTGTCTTCACATAACTGTTAGGATTGAAGCCAGTGATCCTGGTGGTGATGTACCACACCTTTGACCCAAACTACACTGTGCCAAACAGCAGAAGAGTGGTGAAGACCAGTTCTGTCATACTCACTGTGGACTGTCTCTTCCATGACTCCAAGGGATTTTTTCAGTGCTCTCGCAATAAAGATGCAGTCAGTGAAGTTCTGAAACAGGTAATCACAGTATTTTGAGCATCTTGATGATTTCAAACATTTTGCAGTTACTCCTGACTCCCATTCACCAACCTAGTATTAGAGGAGACTAAATTCTGCTGATGTTTGTTTGTCTATTACCCAGGAACCAAACCATTCATTCCCGTTTGTGATGGTTCTTGTACCACTCTCACGTGTATCACATGAAATTCAAAAAATATCATTTGATCCTTGCAAACGGTCTTTCATCTTTTATGATTGTATAAGATAATTGTGAAAAGCAGATTTTTGATTAGAAATAATAATAATAATAATAATCTTATTGCTTTGATAATTATGGTTGTGTGAGACATTTTTCATGTCATAAACATCTGATTTATCCTGTCTTTACAATTCATGTTACAATAAGTAGCATTACATATTTATTGTATGACATTTTTAATTAAGAGTTTGATATTGACACCATTATTGTATTTTGCAGATGGATCTTACAAAAAGTAACTGAACCAAACACATAAAATAAACCAATATATCATGTTACCTAGAAATACTGAAAAATATCTCAAAAATGGACAAATGAGCTACAGCACTTCATCTTGAAATGTTTCTATTTTTTGTTATTTCTATTCAGATGTTGGTAGCATAGGACCTTACTGTAGTAACAGCATATCCATCTCAGGTTTTACTGGACAGAAGTTCATCTTTCCTCATTTGCTTTCCTGTTAATCATCGTTTCATTAAATGCTTTTTTTTTTTTTTTTAGCTTTTTCCATGTCAAACCCATCTACACGGTTTTCTTGGACTAAAAGAAACAAACCAAAGATACAGACATCAAGATACAGACAACCAAGAAATGTCCCTCAGAAAGCAGGAACAAAGCAGAGAGCTACAAGACAAAGCTGAACAAAATTATAAATTACAGAGAGAACTAAATAAAATGATGGAAAAACTGGGAGAGAAAGAAAAACAGCTTGAGGACCAACGTAAGCAATCAAAAGACATTAAATTGGAGAACATCAATGCTGAGAATTAAAAGTTATTGTAAAGTTATTTTGAGTCTCCATATTAGTTTTACTAAACAAGCCTATCTCCCTTTGATGCTGAAATTAATATCCATGTTCAATTTATTTATTTCAGGACAGAAGATAAATTATCTCTTGGCTCAAATAGAGATACTGAAAGGTGAAAATTCAACCCAGACAACTGGTGAGTAGGGATGATGACCTCAGTTTATTGTTTGAAATTAATGAAATTACTGAAATTAATAAGATTAACATTCATGGCTTCTTAAAAATAACTGAATATACATTTACTTCTAATTTGTCAGGAAAAGTAATTTTCAATACATTTGTGGTATTCAGCTGATGCTGTTACCCAGAGTGCCTTACAAGCAGGTAGGGGTTTGCTGCCTTGCTAAAGGACACGTCAACAGCACACAAGACTGTTGATGGACACAGTGGCTGTTGTGGTTGTCAAACCGGTGACCTTACAGGTCTCTAAACACTAGGCCATCCTGGCACTTTGTCTGGAAAGTGAGTTATTGGAATTATTTTATTATCCACTGTTTTAGATCATTGTCAACTTTGACCTACGTTCTCTGGTTATGGCCCAGAAGTCTTGTGGTCTAACATTGCAATGACACTTACTACAATGACACTTTCCCACAATCTAAGTGCTGTATTTTGTTTAGTTCATTTTAATTTTGGTTGTTGCCTCAATTCATCTCTCATCTGATGTCTTTGGCAAATGCAGATTTCTTGTTTTACATCAAGACACCATGGGAGCGCTAGACATGTTAGACATGATGCAGGGCTTGGGATGCCTAAGGAAAGGTGGAGTAACAGTGAACATTTGGGTGTATTTACACCAACCATGTTTGGATTGATTTGTTCCCTTAATTAGCTTCATTTGGGCAGGTGAGAACAACGGCATTCAAAGTCGGGTGGAACCAAATAGAGCTGAAATGTAACCGGACACTTTAGCAGTACTGGTTCCCGGAAGTAAATTCATCCCTTCATTTTCTCCATAGATATTACAGAAAAAACATATATAAAAGGATTTTAATTCATGAACTGAACCTCGGTGACCTTGTAACAATTGATTCAGAGTTGTTTTTGAAGGTACAAGTGTTGTACCTAACATCTTTTAAGGAGGAATGAAATCCCTTTTACTCTCCCTCGCTGTCCAAAACACAAGCTACTTGTGCGAACCACTTTTCACAATGGCCACACCCGGTGGCTGGTGCCATAGAACAGGATGGCCACTAATGGTCAGGGTCCCCGCAGAAGTCACAATAGGCCTCATACACCTTGTCGCACCGACATGGCTTTTCAGTAGCCATGGGAAATTTCCATACCTCCTGTAGGATGAAGAGCTGTACACATTTATTTTCTTGAGACGTCGCTGCATTCCTCACCTTCCATTTCTTCCAAGGCTTTGGGTGGGCCTCTTCAAGCTGAGGCGTGGCTAGTACGTCGTCTCCGTCTCTATACCGGAAGCACTCCAAAAGTTCAGTTCACACTTGACACCTCACGTTCTGTAACTCAGCGTGATGATTCACATTCTCCACCATATGTGGCACCCAAGGACAAAAGCCAGGAGTCACAAGTCCATTCTGAGGGCAAACACATGCCACAGATCACACAGGGGGCAGGAGTACAACAAAACAATACTTTTAATTACTTGCTTAAATATAACTCCTTACAAATGAAATGTGTCAGGAGGACCTTCAGCAGCCTCCCTTGCTGCTCTCTGGTTGGTCTCCCTCTGGACTGTAGAAGCCACTGTTGAAGTCTTTACCAATCAGCCCACCTGGCAGATTAGTAACGCCCTTCAGCTGGGGCAAGATGGACGACTGGCTGCTGTCAGCTGAGGAACTTAGTCCTTAGGTTTCTCTGTGACAGATGCCCCAGTCCAACCTACTTCTACCTTTAGGCTGTTTCAATTATTTATCTACAGTCTATTTGGAATATCATGCTCCATTATTTCCATTTTGTTTTACACCAGTTATAGATAATTTCAGTATCTTGATCACAGCACTGTAATGTGTTGTACAGGGTGAAGAGAGCAGCGGTCCAGTGCTCCTTAGCATGTCAAATCTGATGATGGATGTACAACGCTGTCAGACCCTGCATGAGCCGTCATGGAAATGCTAAAAATTTTAAAACTCTGCATTTCATTCGAAGACATGTTACAGTGTGCAATCAGGATATGGAAAACCAATAAAAGTCTTCATCACTTTTTCATCTTTCCAATGTGTAAAATGAAGAAAATATCCAAGTGTTAGTTATGGAACCATAATGATATGAGCTAATTGTAACACGGTTAATGCCTCTGTTTTATGTCCATATTATGTTGTGTGGCTTTTAATAAATGACTCAGATGATTGTGTTAGCTTGTTATTCTTTGTACTTTTTGCATTGTGTTAGATCGTGTTGATTCACTGTGTGCTGTTCTATTGATGTCCATATGAATGTGCAGTGTGCTCATGAGACATTTCCTTCCTGTTTCACGTATTCACCGATGAGAATAGATTTGTTTAGATTCATGGACGGTGGGTTTGGAGTTATCAATGTACACTTTGAAAATCCCTAATAAAAAGATCACATTAACATACTTGCTGTCCTGGTCTTTGTGGGATGGGTGTTGGGTGGAGTTTGGATGTTCATGTTAAACTGTATCACTTCTTTATTGGCATTGTGTGTAGGACACTGTTCTTTCACGGGGGGCCATGGACAACCAGGGGCACAGAGGTGGGTCAGGGAACTCTAGTTTATCAGGGTCAGGGGCATCTAGTTCATCTGTTCAGCACCCAAATATACCTCACTGGCAATGCCCTAGTTTATTTGCTCACCCTGGGTCCCACAATTCACTGCTGAGTAGTGGTGTTGGCTGTGAGGTTTGGTTTGCACAGAGAGAGGCCTCATTACAAGAACAAGGACTGGTAGAACAGCAGCAGAGGCACTGGGTGGCTGTGCAAAAAGGGAAGCCATGCTGTTTATCCAAGGACAGAGGAGCTCACTTGTTGGTGGACTTTGTTACAGCAGCAGTCTGGCAGAAATCAAACCTACATCTAGTCTTCAATCCCATGTCAGGCAGGAATTCAACTCAAGTTCAGGAATGATGCACCATTATCCGAGGCTGTCTTAATCTGTTTTGTCTTTTAAATCAATTTAAATACATTTGTAATATTCATTTCATAGTCTTGTGTTTATTTAATGAGCTTTATTACTGTTCTGACTTCCCTTTAATGACTCTTGCCTTGCTTTTTCCCTCTTTAAAGCACTTTGTAACAGTATTTTGAAATAAATAAATACAGTTTATTATCTGTTGTACTTTTTAGATTTTGTTCATTTTATCACTCAGATAAGGCCGGACTCACACTAGAGGATAATTGGGCCGATTTATCCCCGATTCGGCAATCGGCGGAGTGATCTTGTTCGGCACCGATGTTCGGCACCGATTATCTGGTAATGTGAGCGGTTTACAGATCCAATCTTAACATCCAGATCCGCTCGGGGACGCATCGGGGCCGCCCCGATAATATCAAACGTGTTTGATATCTAGGATTTCAAATCGGGATGATTACGTCACTGCTTTCCGCGCGGGACCACAATAGCCAATGAGAGAGACAATCTACAAGGACACGGAAGTGAATGAAGAAACAACAACAAACTGTTGTACTGGTGCGTTGGACAGCTGAGATGGAGGAAAGGCTTGTCGATATGTGGCAAGAACACGACTGCCTATATAATGTGTCTTCCAAGCACGGGCGCCGGATTAATTTCAGAAGTGCGGGGGCCAAAAAGAGTGTATGTGTGACTGTGTATGTGTAGCGGTAGATAGACCGGAGACTCGCACTAAACTTCTGCGGAGTAACTATAGCTTGCTTGCACCACAGGCTGGCGGACGCCGTCATCTCCACATTTGGAGAAAGTTACAAACTGTTTGACAGCAGCAAAGAATTAGCCACTCTCTATTTTTGTACCAATTTGCATTAAAGTACCTTTCTCTTTGGCCAAACGATCTAGCGGTCTCCTTTTTGTCTACAATTAGCTGTGCAGCTTTACCCGTCTCTATGTCCCGACAACAACCCTCCAGGCAGTCGGAGCCAGCGCTAGCCTGTTTTGGTTCAATGCCGGCGGTTTGACAGTCTCAGCGGGCACAGGGCTGCTGCTTTGGGGTTCTTCTGGCTGCCGCTGCGCTGGTTCTAGTGGAGGGCCAGGCTCCAACAGAGTTGTGGACGTCAGGGATGTAACATTATTAACGTTGAAGTTCAGTTTTGTTTGACTGTATTTTCCTTTCTGATGCACTGGTTCTTTTGACATGTTTGCAGAAGCATATTTGCAATATTGATAGTTAAGGTTAGTTCAGCTAGTTTAACGGCTCACTGTAAACAAGGTAACACACATCACAGCATTGAAACTATTTCATTGGTTGCAATGTACACTGTATGCACTTGATTCTGTCCTCTTTGATTGGATTAAAATGTAAATATTCTTCCCGTTTTATGTCTATGCTTTATTTTACCTAATGTGGGCGGGAATGAATGAAACGTCTTTTACCTTACGTGTTGCAATATAGGGGCATTTGAGGGGAAACAGTGATTCTTTCTCACTGCAAAGCATAAGTAAAGCAAGTTGCACCGGTTTCACCATGTCAGTCTACATTTTGTTTACATTTACTTCCCCATGAGATCACGTGAGGCGGTGCATTCAGGCTCCCTCTGGCACGATAATCTTAGTAATATCCTCTAGTGTGTGATGCACCATTATTTTCAGATCTTGTAGTCTGTGCGTGTTTGAGATTAGAGAGAAGAACATCTGTGACGATTCTCCTCGTGCGTGATGCAACCCGATTTCAAAATCGGTTAGGATTTTAAAACCTGTGGTGTGAGCCCAGCCTAAGACTCTGTCCCTTTTTTCTTTTTTTAAATGAAACAAACAAGACTTAGACAGTGTTGAACTGTGTTAACACTAACTAAGAGGACACTTTAATACTTGATAGATCATTTATCAGTAATTGAAAAGGTGATTTTGAGAAGTTTGAGTCCCCGTTGACTTCACTTGCATTACTCTCGAGTAGTTTGTTTCTAACATACTAACAGCGTTTCTGCACGTCAATGCTCTAAATGTCCTGAGAAGGTGCCTGGTTAGTAAACAATAGGATAGAGAAACAGTGTCACCTAGTGGCCAGGTTATGACAATGCATCAAATTGGAATTAAGTGAAAGTGAAAGTGTTCAACGTTATATAAAGTAGATTTCCCCGAAATGCAGACGCAGTGAACGATCAGGTCGTGAAACATCAAGGTTATTGTTTGAAAACCTAAGAAGAGGACATTTTAAAAAGGTACCGTGAAATATGAAAGACCATTCATCTTTTAAATGATTGAAAATATATGCTGAATACATGCTGCTGAACACAGCTTTAAAACTGCACGTTTCTGCAATTCACTTCAAACTGACGAGTCGTATTTAACAGTGATGTAAAACACTCAAGAATCAAATTGTCGCTAAAGTCATCACATTTCAAATTAAACTGGTAGCAGCTTTAAAATAATAAAGTAGTATGAATAACACTACCACCTGGTCGTCATTTGGAAGTAAAACATTACATTGAACATCTTGCACCAAAGCACATAAGTTTCCTATTTTTTGTTGAGCTTTACCAATGCTGATTGTGCCAGTAAAATCTACCTTTGACCACATGAAGTAATTCTTTTTCAGGGAAAGCAAAAATGAAAACATTTTATACACATGTGGCCGGCAACACTTTGGGATCTCATGAGGCATTTGTTCAACAACTGATCCAAGGAGGTGAAACTGAAGTAGACTCACCTGACAAGAGTGATGTGATCATAGTCTTCTGTTCCATTGTCAGTCGCCTTGAGACTGACATTAACGCAGCATTATCTACCACCACAGGTAAACATGTAGGAATAGTACTGACATAGATATTTCCACATTATATACTTTTATTTTTGTGTGTTTTTGTTTCCAACTGGGTGACCTGTGTTGTTTGTCTTCACATAACTGTTAGGATTGAAGCCAGTGATCCTGGTGGTGATGCACCACACCTTCAACCCAAACCACACTGTGCCAAACAGCAGAAGAGTGGTGCAGACCAGTTCTGTCATACTCACTGTGGACTGTCTCTTCCATGAGTCCAAGGGATTTTTTCAGTGCCCTCGCAATAAAGATGCAGTCAGTGAGGTTCTGAAACAGGTAATCACAGTATTTTGAGCATCTTGATGATGATACGGTGTCAAGATCCAGCCAGTCAGTAGTTTCAAAACCACACAGGCACAGCCAGAATATGGTTTGGTTCCTTTGATGAAACTGAAGGATGTGAAACACAAGGGTGTTCGGCTACTATCTCTATAGTCTCCATTAGCCTTCATTCAAATTCTGGTCGGAGAGGACAATGTTGGACTGGCCTGGCCTTCACCAAAATAGACCATTGGATGATTGTCCAAAAAATATTAGAAAAATATAAAATACTGCTAAATTAAATCATAGGGATAACTGACATATTCAATTTAGATTCAGTTTTAGTAAATCATATAATAATAATCTTGTTTCATGTTAAATGAGGTTGATACTTTCCTACATTTTGGAAACATGTTGCAGTTGCTCCTGACTCCCATTCACCTAGCGTTGGAGGCAGATCAATTCTGCTGATGTTTGTTTGTCTATTACCCAGGAAGCAAACCATTCATTCCAGTTTGTGATGGTTCTTGTACCACTCTCACATTTATATCACATGAAAATCAAAAATTGATGAAATGATTTGATCCTTATGTACACGAGTGTAGCCACAAGAAAGATTTTGTTTGCACTCAAATTAGTTGATATATCACTATAATAATGAAATTGGATTGTTTGCAAACATTTTAACAAAATGACATATTTGTTTATTCATAATGGCAAAAGAGAATTGTGAAAAACTTTTTCACAAAAATAATTCTGAAGTTTTTCTTCACTTTTATTGCTTTGATATTTATAATTGTGACAGAGACATTTCTTTATATCAAATATTCCTGATCTATTCTGTGTTTACAGTTTGTTTTACAATTATATATTTATCCTATGACAGGTTTGATTCTGACACTGCTATTGTATTTGTATGTGTAAACAGCTTGAGGTGAAAGTCAAACTAATGGAGGTGAAACGCAAACAAACTGCAGACCAAGGTAAGAAATTGAAAGATACTAAATTACAGGACATCAAAATTTGTTGTGACTTCATATTCATACTTCTATCGTTTATATTAGTTCATATTAGTTCAACTAAACAAGCCTAACTCCTTTTGATGTTTAAATTAATATCCATGTTAAATTTATATTTCTTCAGGGATCATAAATAATCTCTTGACTGAAATGGTGAGACTGACAAGTGAGAATTCAGCACAGACAACAAAAAATATATCCGCAAGTGGCAATTTGTGGGTTCAAACCCTTTTGTTACTGCAAACTGCATGCAGATTGACAGAAGACGATAAATTCAGTTAACTATATGTTTCAGTAAGCAAGGGCACTAGGACAGAGGCTTCCATTCTTGTGGAAGCTCCCTATTGTACAATTATGAGATAATTTTACAAACTTAGTTCAACATAAATATCTACCAAGTTTTGTAATGATTGGACAAAGATTTATGGCACAATTTGTGCCAGGCCCACGCCCTTGATCGACACCACAGTCAATTTCAAAAACATTTTGGGGACATGTTTCAACAGCTTAATTAAAAATGTCCACCAAGTTTGGTGATGTTTGGACAAACTGTCATTTATTTAAGGCCAAATTTGCGCCAGGCCTATGCACATGCTTGGAACTGGTGGTGCCCCCTATTGAGCGATTTCAAAATAATTTTACACAAGTGGTTGTTGTTATGAAACATATCGTTTCAAAACACAGTTTTGTAATAATTGGACAAACAATTTCTGATTTATAGTCTGATTTGTGTTATACCACGCCCATTTTCTACATTTGTAGCGCCCCCTAGTGGTCGATTTGAATGAAACTTTCAGGGTATATTTCAGGTCATTATGTGGACATACCCTGCGAGTTTTGTGATGATTGGCCCAACAATTGTTGACTTTGGTCTAATTATGTGCTGAGCCACGACCTTTTCATGTTCATTGGTCAATATCTTGAAAACTAAATAAGATATCAACAAGCTTTATACAACTTTTGATAAGCTTGGTCCAATAATGATCCACAGAAAATGTGGTAGCAATCGGACCTACGGTTTAGGAGATGTGAAAAATGTGTTTTTCAAAAAAATTCTAAATGGCGGAAAATCTAGTCAGGCGGACTTTAGTGGTTCTTGAGGCTTTTTTGTAGGGCACATTGAGTTGGACTTGTGTGTCAAATTTCAAGTCAATCATAGTTGGTGTGAGGGGCGTGGCCTTTCCAAAATCGTGTTTTTGGGCCTTAATTACAGCGCCACCATCTGGCTGATTGGGCACATGTTTGTTGGGAAGCATTTGCACATAATTTCCAGTTATTGGGCCAAGTTTCATAGTTTTAGCTCATTCCAGCTCACAGCAATTTGAGACGCGGCATAAGACTACAAAGAATAACAAACCGGCACAAACTCAATAGGGTTTTACCCCTTCAGGGTTTGAACCCTAATAAATAAATTGCTATGTGTGTAACTGTGTGTGTGTTTGGATGGACATCAATGTGTCAGTGCTTGGGTGCATGTGTGTAGTATTCATGTGTAGTCTCAATATTCTCCAATCTCCATATTAGTTCAATTAAGTTCAGCGTCATTTTTTTTAGGTTGGACCAAGTATATACCAAGAGTGGTGTATACAGCACTTAGGTGGGTGTCTTCACCACTTTGGTGGGTGTCTACAGCACTTTCGTGGATAAGAGGACTATTGCAGGATCCAAGGATACAAGACAAAGGTGAGAAATTAAAGAATGATCGAACAAAATACATTTTGAGAGAGAATGATAAAGAGCTTGAGGAACTAATGGAGGAGAAAACAAATAAATTGCAGACCAAGGTAAGAAATTGAAAGACAGTATATTGGAGGACATCAGTGCTGAGAATTAATATGTGTGACGATCCATGCTTGTTTAACTAAACAAGCCTAACTCCTTTTAATGCTGAAATTTATATCCATGTTATATATCCAATTTATTTCAATTAACAGTTGAAATGAAATTGATCATGAAATTCTTCTCTTCTTAAAAAGAACTGAATATGAATTGCATACATTTCATTTTGATGCTGATGCTGTTACCCAGAGTGCCTTACAAGCAGGTAGGGGTTTGCTGCCTTGCTAAAGGACACATCAACAGAACACAAGACTGTTGATGGTCACAGTGCCTGTTGTAGTTGTCAAACCGGTGACCTTACAGGTCTCTAAACACTAGGCCATCCGGGCACTTTGTCTGGAAAGTGAGTTATTGTTTTATATTATTATTTTATTATCCACTGTTTTATACCTTTGTCAACTTTGACCTACGTTCTGTGGTTATGGCCCAGAAATCTTCATGTGGTCTAATATTGAAATGTCACGTTTTGCAATGTCACTCGTTTGTGCAGTAACAAAAATAGCTACATTTGTCTAATTAGTTTCAAACAACCTCAAATTTCACCTACAATGAGCTCTAATTTGTCCTGGAATTTCAGTTTATATTGTATACTGCAAGGATTTAACTGTTTTTCTAAAATGAACATGTAGTTAATTTTAATTTTGGTTGTTTTACATGAAGACACCGATGGGAGCGCTAAACACATGATGCAGGGTTTTGGATGCGTAAGGAAAGCGGAGTACCAGTGGCCTTAATTTGGGTGTATTTACACCAAGCATGTTTGGAGCGGTTTGCTCCCTTGATTAGGTTAATTTGAGCAGGTGAGAACAATGGCATTCAAAGTCGGTTGGCACCAAAGAAACGCACTGAGAAGACTGAAAATGTGGGTGTTGGTCCTCATCCAAGCAAACTGCGATGCAGTTGGTTTTAGAGTGAGAAGATAATTCGAAACAACTTCATTTAACAACCCCCAAATGCAAAGTGTTATTGTGGTGAATCGTCTTTGACAGTGATGTAAAACACTCCCACTAAGGGACTCAAGGGGTCGCTAAAGCCATCACATTTCAAATTCAACTGGTAGCAGCTTTAAAAATCTGAATTTACCAATGCTGATTGTGCCAGTAAAATCTACCTTTAACCACATGAAGCAATTCTTTTTCAGGGAAAGCAAAAATGGAAACATTTTATACACATGTGGCCGGCAAGACTTTGGGATCTCATAAGGCATTTGTTCATCAACTGATCCAAGGAGGTGAAACTGAAGTAGACTCACCTGACAAGAGTGATGTGATCATAGTCTTCTGTCCTATTGTCAGTCGCCTTGAGACTGACATTAATGCAGCATTATCTACCACCACAGGTAAACATGTAGGAATAGTACTGACATAACTGCCATTCATTGCACATGAAGTGACATAGATATTTCCACATTATTTACTTTTATTTTTGTGTTTCCAACTGGGTGACCTGTGTTGTTTGTCTTCACATAACTGTTAGGATTGAAGCCAGTGATCCTGGTGGTGATGCACCACACCTTTGACCCAAACCACACTGTGCCAAACAGCAGAAGAGTGGTGGAGACCAGTTCTGTCATATTCACTGTGGACTGTCTCTTCCATGAGTCCAAGGGTTTTTTTCAGTGCTCTCGCAATGAAGATGCAGTCAGTGAAGTTCTGAAACAGGTAATCACAGTATTCTGAGCATCTTGATGATTTCAAACATTTTGCAGTTACTCCTGACTCCCATTCACCAACCTAGTATTAGAGGAGACTAAATTCTGCTGATGTCTGAGACATTTTTCATGTCATAAATATCTGATTTATCCTGTTTTTACAATTCATGTTATAGCATTACATTTTATTGTATGACATATTTTAATTAAGAGTTTGATACCGACACCATTATTGTATTTTGCAGATGGATCTTCCAAAAGGTAACTGAACCAACCACATAAAATAAACCAATATATCATGTTACCCAGAAATACTGAAACATCCATCAACAGTGGAGAAATGAGCTACAGCACATCATTTTGAAATACTTTTAGTTTTTAAGATTTCCATTCAGATGTTGGTAGCATAGGACCTTACTGTATAGTTGATGTCCTGTTACATATCCCATTACATATTTAGTTAGTGTCATGTGACAGCATATCCATCTCAGGTTTTACTGGACAGAAGTTCATTTTTCCTCATTTGCTTTCCTGTTAATTATTGTATCTTTTAATGCATCTTTTAATGCATCTTTTTTTTTTTAGCTCTTTCCATGTCAAACCTGTCTATACCATGGTTTTCTTGTACTAAAAGAAACAAACCAAAAAAAGATCAAAATACAGATAACCAAGAAATGTCCCTCAGACAGCAGGAACAAAGCAGAGAGCTACACGACAAAGTTACACAAATTGAGAAATTATTTAACTTAAATGATATTACTTATTGTGACACTCTATTATTTATTAGTTCAACCAGTTGGTTTATTGTTTAAATTATGTTCAATTTATATTATTTCACTGCAGTTAATAAATGAAGTCTTAAATGCAGACTGAAAGATGAAAATCCAGCTCAGACAACTGGTGAGTAGGGCATGATGACCTCAGTATGTTTAATATCAAAATTAAAACACTGTTTTCACAATTAAAATGAGATTGCTAATCAAGGGCGAAACTTTTGGCTTTTTAAAATGAACTGAATATGAATTGCATACATTTTATTTTCATTTGTCAGGAAAAGTAATTTTCACTGCCTCTGTTTTATACCAGTCAACTTTGACCTACGTTCTCCTGTTATGGCCCAGAAATCTTCATGTGGTCTAATATTGAAATGACACTTACTGCAATGACACTTGTTGCATTGCATTTCACCCACAATATATCTGAGCTCTATTTTGTCCTAGCTTATCAATTTATATTGTAGGATTTAAACATTTAGTTCATTTTAATTGTGGTTGTTTTACATCAAGACACCGATGGGAGCGCTATAGACGTGATGCAGGGTTTTGGATGCTTAAGGAAAGGGGAGTACCAGTGGACTTTAGTTTGGGTGTATTTACACCCAGCATGTTTGGAGCGGTTTGCTCCCTTGATTAGGTTAATTTGAGCAGGTGAGAACAATGGCATTCAATGTCTGGTCAGGACGTTCCCACTATGGTTTGGACCAAAGAAAACTAACTGTAGGTGATCGTACCCTTAGAGTCAGAATCTACATATTTAGTGTGGAGGTGGATACGCCTTGATGCATCACCTCAAAGGCGAATCTTGAAGGAAGCTGTGTATCCCTGTTTAACTCCAGCGTTCATACATGCTCCTACACCAGGCAGTACGGTAGAAGTCACACATGAACCAGCACCACATGAACCTAACACTTTTGTGTTGACAGGTTGAACTTTCATCGTCAACATTTCACTCAGTCCAATAAGTCCATAACCCCCCGCCCTCCCCCAGCCCATTATTAAAACTCTCCTTCCTTGTTTTCTTGGAATATCATGCTCCATTCTTTCCACTGTTTTACACCAGTTATAGATAATTTCAGTATCTTGATCACAGCACTGTAATGTGTTGCACAGGGAGAAGAGAGCAGCTGTCCAGTGTTCCTTAGCATGTCAAATCTGATGATGGAGGTACAACGCTGTCAGACCCTGCATGAGCCGTCATGGAAACGCCACAAAGAATATATGTATGAATATATATAATACACACATATATATATATATATATAGTGTGATAGTGTTAGTTATGGAACCATAATGATATGAGCTAATTGTAATAGGATTAATGCCTCTGTTTTATGTCCATATTATATTGTGTGGCTTGACTCAGATGATTGTGTTAGCTTTTTATTCTTTGTACTTTTTGCATTGTGTTAGATCATGTTGATTCACTGTGTGCTGTTCTATTGATGTCCATATGAATGTGCTCATGAGACATTTCCTTCCTGTTTCACATATTCACCGATGAGAATAGATTTGTTTAGATTTATGGACGGTGGGTTTGGAGTTATCAATGTACACTTTGAAAATCCCTAATAAAAAGATCACATTAACATACTTGCTGTCCTGGTCTTTGTGGGTTGGTTGTTGGGTGGAGTTTGGATGTTCATGTTGTACTGTATGCAGGAGACATCGGCCTCCCCCCCTCTTCGGACCACAGCAACACCCAAAGACTAACACATTTTTCTCCCAGGGTCTTCCTATGAGGTCAAGACCCCTGATGTGCTCCCAGGAACCCAAGGAACCCCCTTTGCAGCAAAAGGTGGATTTCCCCCATAAAGCCGCCAAAAGTAACACTTTGCAGGTTCGACTAGCCCGCTCTGGTGCCATTAGGAGATGGACCGATGATAAGGGCCGGAGAAATGTACCTAATCTGCCTTCCAAGGGAGACACAGAATAAGAGAACAAAGAAACTCTGGAATGTATTGAATAAAATTGCTTTCTGTATATGTTTTATTAGATTTGAACTTCACATCCTGTGGCAGATGATGTGCCCTACTCCCCAATGTAGTATCTTGGTTATTCAAGGCACACAAAATGTGTTATCAGGACTTTTGGTTTAATCGCCAGTATTTTGTGGTAAGACAGTGATGTTTGGTATCATACAAACCCATTTGTTGTTAGGTGATTAAATATGTCACTTGCATCCCCAAAGAATCAGGAAAAATGATGTTTTCCAAACCTGAGCTGGAAATGCAGTTTTAGGGGATGGTGATCACCGGTCATCAAGTTGTAAATCTGATGCATGCAAATGAGGGAAACACCTACCACTCCTGACATACCATAAAAGCCTCTCAGCCCTTGACCCTTGGGCTCGGCTCAGATCACACACGAAATCTCACGAACTCGAATGAACAAAGGAGGACAACTCCTGCAACGGGCGGACGGGCAAAAACTCAGGCGGAAAGACATCAAGGAACATCAAGAAACTCAACTCAACCGTCCTGCAGCCCGTTCCGCAGCCCGTCCTGTAACTAAGTTTGAACCTGGCTCTTCTCTCAGCTCAAGCACCAGACCAGCTCCAGAGTGAATCTTGCCGAGACGGCCGATTGAGTTCACTCAACCTGATCCAGAAGACTACGAAACCACGTGAGCAGTCAGCCGCTACTCTACTCTGCTTCCTGAACGACGTGAGTCAACACATCGCCCTATCCCTCTATATCCACTGAGGTGAACTGTTGGCACGACGACTCCGACGAACAACGGCCCCCGGACCGCACTCCACAACGGCCCTCCTGACGTCGACTGGTCCAGACCAACACGTGCGTGTGTTTACCTGTCCACTGCGACTGCGCGACGGTTACCACGGAGACGAGGACGCCGCTGACACCCTGCAAACCAGACGGTAACCAACTTTCTTGTTGATGCACGGGTGATGGAAAGGCAGTGTTGAACTGTGAAAGTGAGGTTAGAATACTCTCTCTCTCTCTCTCTCTCTCTCTCCACTATTCTCTGTCCTTCTGTCCCAAGTCTCCCGGAAACTGTCAGCTGTCCTCCAAGCCATCTTTCGCTGTTGCCACATTGCCGCAATTAGACGTATTACAGCTCAGGTCGTTTTGTCGGTGCAAACTTCCCTGCCATCTTTGATCCCAATATCATTGGCCACTCTTATTTGATATATCCTCTGCCACTGTTTAACTTCCTACCTTATTTGATATATCCTCTGCCACTGTTTAACTTCCTACCTTATTTGATATATCTTCTGCCACTGTTTATCTTGCTATCTTGTTTGTCAGTTTTATTGCCATTATCTGTTTTAGTTTAGTATACATTTATTCATTTTATTGGTGTTTTATTTACATAGTTAATAAAATCTTTGCATTTATAAAGAACTGGCTTTTGTGTCATTGATATATCCTGGACATGAAGGTAGAAAATCACTGAAATCTAGAGCTCACTTCTTCTGATTATTAGACTGATATCATTATAAAGAGAATATTCCAGTGTAAACTGGTGGTGCCCCGCAAGTGTTAATTAATAAGATATTAATTATTAAGAATATTTTCAATAATTGTCAATTTTCAGAATTGACCAAATAGTCTCATCGTTCATAATGAAGCACAACACGCTACAATGTTAAACTGTATCACTTCTTTATTGGCATTGTGTGTAGGACTTGTGGACAGCAGAACTAGCACACTGCTCTTTCACAGGGGGCCATGGACAACCAGGGGAACAGAGGTGGGTCAGGGAACTCTAGTTTATCAGCATCAGGGGCATCTAGTTCATCTGTTCAGTACCCCAATATACCTCACTGGCAATGCCCTAGTTTATGTGCTCACCCTGGGTCCCACAATTCACTGCTGAGTAGTGGTGTTGGCTGTGAGGTGTGGTTTGCACAGAGAGAGGCCACAGAGGAGACAGAGGAGCTCACTTGTTGGTGGACTTTGTTACAGCAGCAGTCTGGCAGAAATCAAACCTACACCTAGTGTTCAATCCCATGCATGTCAGGCAGGAATTCAACTCAAGTTCAGGAATGATGCACCATTATCCGAGGCTGTCTTAATCTGTTTTGTCTTTTAAATAAATTATTAATATTAATTTAATAGTCTTGTATTTATTTTTTAGCTTTATTACTGTTCTGACTTCCCTGTAATGACTCTTGCCTTGCTTTTTCCCCTCTGTAAAGCACTTTGTAACAGTATTTTGAAATAAATACAATTTATTATCTGTTGTACTTTTTAGATTCAGGCCAGGTGTGACTTTAAGGTGCTTTTACTTACATATAAATCATTACATGGGATGGCACCGTCCTATTTATCCGATTTGATTAAACCTCATAAACTGCCACGCGCCCTCAGATCTCAGGACGCTGGCTACCTGTCTATCCCAGCAGTCAAAAAGAAAACTGCAGGTAACAGAGCCTTTTCTTACCGGGCTCCCTATCTATGGAACAGTCTGCCTGCCTCAATCAGAGAGGCAGGCTCTATCGAAGTCTTTAAGTCAAGGCTAAAAACCCATTTATTCTCTGTCATTTGACCAGCCTTGAGGGAGTGGCTCAGTCTCTTCTCAGAGTAAGGCTAGACCAGTTAGCTCATCCTAGATCAGGGTGCTGCCGATGGATACTAGCATCCTGCCTACATGTCCTATTCTCCTGGTCTACCTGCTCCTGTCCACTGACGCTGGTCATGTTTGTCTGTGTGAGTGAGAGTGTGTGTATGGGTGTGTGTGGGTGAGTCTCCTATCTGTTCCAGGCTGCAGCCCGGCAGAGTTGGCGTCTGGTTGGTCCCGCCTCCTAGGACGATGCTGACTGAGCGGACGTTGCGTTCTCCTATCTGGGCAGTGTTGACGCCTGCATGGTCCCCTAGTCCTATGATGACGCTGACTGAGTTGCCGTTGCTGTGATGCCGCCCCATCAGATCTGGATGTCCCACCAAAATAAACTTTCATATATTGTGTATACACTGCTTGCCCAAACTCGGCATCTATTGCACGCCCAACCGTCCTGGTAGGGGGATCCCTCTCTGAGTAGCCCCTCCCAAGGTTTCTCCCAATTTTCCCAGTGAGGGTTTGTGGGAGTTTTTCCTTGTCCTCTGTGAGGGTCTAAGGCTGGGGGATGTCGTGTACTAACCATTCATTATTTTCACATGTTGGGCACTGTGAAGCCCTTAGAGACTGTAACGGTGATTAAGGGCTATACAAATGAATGTGATTTGATTTGATTTTGATTTGTTCATTTTACCACTCAAACCTCTTTCCCTTTTTTCTTTTTTAAAAATGAAAGAAATTTATCAGAATTTATCAGTAACTGAAAAGGTGATTTTGATAAGTTTGAGTCCCCGTTGACTTCATTTGCATTACTGTCGAGTAGTTTGTTTCGAACATACTAACAGCGTTTCTGCACGTCAATGCTCTGAATGTCCTGAGAAGGTGCCTGGTTAGTTAACAATAGGATATAGCAACAGTGACACCCAGTGGCCAGAATATTACAACGCATCAAACTGGAGTGCCCATCGTGTGATCATTAAGTGAAAGTGAAAGTGTTCAGCGTTGTATGAAGTGGATTTCCCGTAAATGCAGACGCAGTGAACGATCAAGGTCATCATTGAAATCTCAAGAAAAGGACATTTTAAAGCCTAGAAAGGTACGAAAATCTTCGGATTTGTATTTTTTTCCCACCAATTCTAAACCATATATTTGTTAGTCCAAGTTTTAGATACACAAATATACTACGAGTGTAGTCACAAAAGCATATTTTCAGAATTTTCCAGAACTTCTCTCCTTTCCAAAAATGTGTCATTACCGTAACAGAAGGAAAAGCTGATATTTTTTGAATGTATCTAGACTATTTAAATTAGTAATTTGGAATTAATATTTAATAAAATGTTATTTATTGAGATATATCAAAACTATCAACTTAGTGAGTCACATCCTGTGACTACACTCTATAACAGCAGAGAAACATATTTGGGTTGCTTAGTCTTGTTTAAAGGCTCCTTTAAAACAGGGAACAAATAGCTGCTCAAAGTGAAAGTGATATTGGTTCATTCTGTGTATTGCTTTCTATGTGTTTATTCTATATGTTCTCAGGTACTTTTTCCTGAATTGTGCAGGAAATTCATTTACAGCACAAGGGATGTGCCTCAGCCAAAACAGCAAGGGGACTAAAAATGGCAGATAACAGAACCATTAAAAAAACACCACCTCCAACAGCTGAACCCTCTTCAGAAAAACGCATGAAGATGGCTGGTAGGGGCAGGGGCAAAAGGTTGTAAAACACTCCCACTAAGGGACTCAATGGGTCGCTAAAGTCATCACTTTTCAAATTCAACTGGTAGCAGCTTTAAAAAAAAAAAGATAAAGTATTATTAATAACACTACCACCTGGTCGTCATTTGGAAGTAAAACATTACATTGAACATCTTGCACTAAAGCACATAAGTTTCCTATATTTGTTGAGCTTTACCAATGCTGATTGTGCCAGTAAAATCTACCTTTAACCACATGAAGCAATTCTTTTTCAGGGAAAGCAAAAATGGAAACATTTTATACACATGTGGCCGGCAAGACTTTGGGATCTCATGAGGCATTTGTTCATCAACTGATCCAAGAAGGTGCAACTGAAGTAGACTCACCTGACAAGAGTGATGTGATCATAGTCTTCTGTCCCATTGTCAGTCGCCTCGAGACTGACATTAACGCAGCATTATCTACCACCACAGGTAAACATGTAGGAATAGTACTGACATAACTGTCATTCATTGCACATGAAGTGACATAGCTATTTTTATTTAGCTTTGTGTTTCCAACTGGGTGACCTGTGTTGTTTGTCTTCACATAATTGTTAGGATTGAAGCCAGTGATCCTGGTGGTGATGCACCACACCTTCGACCCAAACCACACTGTGCCAAACAGCAGAAGAGTGGTGAAGACCAGTTCTGTGATACTCACTGTGGACTGTCTCTTCCATCAGTCCAAGGGATTTTTTCAGTGCCGACGCAATAAAGATGCAGTCAGTGAGGTTCTGAAACAGGTAATCACAGTATTTTGAGCATCTTGATGACATGGTGTCAAGATCCAGTCAGTCAGTAGTTTCAAAACCAGACGGGTACAGTTAGAATATGGTTTGGTTCCTTCCATGGAACTGAAGGATTTGAAACACAAGGGCGTTCGGCTACTATCTCTGTAGTCACCATTAGCTTTCATTCAAATTCTGGTCGGAGAGGACAATGTTGGACTGGCCTGGCCTTCACCAAAATAGACCATTGGATGATTGTCCAAAAAATATTAGAAAGATATAAACTACTGCTGATTGAAATCATAGGTAACTGACATGTTCAATTCCAATTCACTTATACTAAATCATAGAATAACGATAATTGTGTTGTTTTTTGCTAATTGAGGGTGATATTTCTATATATTCTGCTAAATGTCCTAGTGTTTAGAGACCCGTATTTACTCTATACATGACATATTTCTATTAAGAGTTTGATACTGACACCATTATTGTATTTTGCAGATGGATCTTCAAAAAGGTAACTGGACCAACCACATAAAAGAAACCAATATATCATGTTACCTAGAAATACTGAAACATCCCTCAACAATGGAGAAATGAGCTACAGCGCTTCATCTTGAAATGCTTCTAGTTTTTGTTATTTCCATTCAGATGTTGGTAGCATAGGACCTTACTGTAGTTAAACTCCTGTTACATATCCCATTACATATTTAGTTAGTCTCATGTGACAGCATATCCATCTCAGGTTTTACTGGACAGAAGTTAATCTTTCCTCATTTGCTTTCCTGTTAATTATTGTATCTTTTAATGAATCTTTTTTTTTTTTTTTAGCTTTTTCCATGCTAAATATGTCTAGATCACAGTTTTCTTTTAATTTCAATAAAAGAAAAGACCAAAAAAAAGATCAAGATCCAGACAACCAAGAAATGTCCCGCAGACTGCAGGAACAAAGCAGAGAGCTACAAGACAAAGATACACAAATTGAGAAATTACAGGAAAAACTGGGAGAGAATGAAAAACAGCTTGAGGACCTAAAGGAGGACAGAGACAAACAAACTGCAGATCAAGGTAAGCAATCAAAAGACATTAAATTGGAGAACATCAATGCTGAGAATTAAAAGTTATTGTAAAGTTTTTGTGAGTCTCCATATTAGTTTTACTAAAGCCTATCTCCCTTTGATGCTTAAATTAATATCCATGTTCAATTCATATTATTTCAGGGCAGATGATAAATGATCTCTTGGCTGAAATAGAAAGGATGAAAGGTGAAAATTCAGCCCAGACAACTGGTGAGTAGGGATGATGACCTCAGTATTAAATAACTGTTTTAACAGTTCAAATTAAATTGCTTATCAATAAGAAAGAAACCTTTGGCTTCTTAAAATGAACTGAATATGAATTTCATAGTTCATTTTAATTTTGGTTGTTTTACATCAAGACACCGATGGGAGCGCTATAGACATGATGCAGGGTTTTGGATGCGTAAGGAAAGGGGAGTACCAGTGGCCTTTAGTTGGGTGTATTTACACCAAGCATGTTTGGAGCAGTTTGCTCCCTTGATTAGGTTCATTTGAGCAGGTGAGAACAACGGCATTCAAAGTCTGGTGGCACCAAATAAACGCACTGAGAAGCCTGAAAATGTGGGTGTTGGTCGTTTTCCAAGCAAACTGCGATGCAGTTGGTTTCAGAGTGAGAACATAATCCGAACCAACTACAGGAAACAACCCCCAAGTGCAAAGTGTTATTTGTATAAGGAGATGAAAGAGCCCAGACAAGTCCATTATTACCTAAAGTTACAAGTTCCAGGGACTGCAAAAGGGTTTCTGTTCACTCCCCCACATGATGACAGTTACCAAACTTTCCAAAAAATAAGCTACTTGTGAGTCCATGTGACTTTTGTGGGAACAAAGTAAACTTCTCACTATGGTTTGGACCAAAGAAAACCAACTGTAGGTGATCACACCCTTAGAGTCAGAAGAGGACATTTTAAAGCCTATAAAGGTACCATGAAACATGAAATGCCATTGGTTGGACTTGTGTGTCATATCTCATCTCTCATCTCAACATCCCTCAGCAATGGAGAAATGAGCTACAGCACTTGATCATGAAATACTTCTAGTTTGTATTGTTTCCATTCAGATGTTGGTAGCATAGGACCTTACTGTAGTTAATCTCCTGTTACATATCCCATTACATATTTAGTTAGTCTCATGTGACAGCATATCCATCTCAGGTTTTACTGGACAGAAGTTCATCTTTCCTCATTTGCTTTCCTGTTGATTATTGTTTCATTTAATGTGTTTCTTTTTTAGCTCTGCCCATGTCAAACCTGTCTAAACCAAGCATGTTTTGTGCACCAGTTTCTACACAAAAAAGAAACAAACCAAAAAAAGATCAAGATCAAGACAACCAAGAAATGTCCCTCAGACTGCGGGAACAAAGGAGAGAGCTACAAGACAAAGCTGAACAAAATGATAAATTACAGAGTGAACTAAATAAAATGAAGGAAAAACTGGGAGAGAATGAAAAACAGCTTGAGGACCTAAAAGAGGAGAGAGACAAACAAACTGCAGATCAAGGTAAGCAATCAAAAGACATTAAATTGGAGAACATCAATGCTGAGAATTAAAAGTTATTGTAAAGTTATTGTGAGTCTCCATATTAGTTTCACTAAACAAGCCTCTCTCCCTTTGATGCTTAAATTAATATCCATGTTCAATTTATTTATTTCAGGACAGATGATGAATGATCTCTTGGATCAAATAGAGAGAATGAAAGGTGAAAATTCAGCCCAGACAACTGGTGAGTAGGGACGATGACCTCAGTATTAAATAACTGTTTTAACAGTTCAAATTAAATTGCTCATCAATAAGAAAGAAACTTTTGGCTTCTTAAAATGAACTGAATATGAATTTCATAGTTCATTTTAATTTTGGTTGTTTTACATCAAGACACAGATGGGAGCGCTATAGACATGATGCAGGGTTTTGGATGCGTAAGAAAAGGGGAGTACCAGTGGCCTTTAGTTGGGTGTATTTACACCAAGCATGTTTGGAGCGGTTTGCTCCCTTGATTAGGTTAATTTGAGCAGGTGAGAACAACGGCATTCAAAGTCTGGTGGCACCAAATAAACGCACTGAGAAGCCTGAAAATGTGGGTGTTGGTCGTTTTCTAACCAAACTGCGATGCAGTTGGTTTCAGAGTGAGAACATAATCCGAACCAACTACAGGAAACAACCCCCAAGTGCAAAGTGTTATTTGTATAAGGAGATGAAAGAGCCCAGACAAGTCCATTATTACCTAAAGTTACAAGTTCCAAGGACTGCAAAAGAGTTTCTGTTCACTCCCCCACATGACAGTTACCAAACTTTCCAAAAAATAAGCTATTTGTTAGTCCATGTGACTTTTGTGGGAACAAAGTAAACCTTCTCACTATGGTTTGGACCAAAGAAAACCAACTGTAGGTGATCACACCCTTAGAGTCAGAAGAGGACATTTTAAAGCCTATAAAGGTACCGTGAAACATGAAATGCCATTGGTTGGACTTGTGTCATATCTCATCTCTCATCTCAACATCCCTCAGCAATGGAGAAATGAGCTACAGCACCTTGATCATGAAATACTTCTAGTTTTTATTGTTTCCATTCAGATGTTGGTAGCATAGGACCTTACTGTAGTTAATCTCCTGTTACATATCACATTACATATTTAGTTAGTCTCATGTGACAGCATATCCATCTCAGGTTTTACTGGACAGAAGTTCATCTTTCCTCATTTGCTTTCCTGTTGATTATTGTTTAATTTAATGTGTTTCTTTTTTAGCTCTGCCCATGTCAAACCTGTCTAAACCAAGCATGTTTTGTGCACCAGTTTCTACACAAAAAAGAAACAAACCAAAAAAAGATCAAGATCAAGACAACCAAGAAATGTCCCTCAGACTGCGGGAACAAAGGAGAGAGCTACAAGACAAAGCTGAACAAAATGATAAATTACAGAGTGAACTAAATAAAATGAAGGAAAAACTGGGAGAGAATGAAAAACAGCTTGAGGACCTAAAAGAGGAGAGAGACAAACAAACTGCAGATCAAGGTAAGCAATCAAGACATTAAATTGGAGAACATCAATGCTGAGAATTAAAAGTTATTGTAAAGTTATTGTGAGTCTCCATATTAGTTTCACTAAACAAGCCTCTCTCCCTTTGATGCTTAAATTAATATCCATGTTCAATTTATTTATTTCAGGGCAGATGATGAATGATCTCTTGGATCAAATAGAGAGAATGAAAGGTGAAAATTCAACCCAGACAACTGGTGAGTAGGGATGATGACCTCAATATTAAATAACTGTTTTAACAGTTGAAATTAAATTGCTCATCAATAACAATGAAATTCTTCTCTTCTTAAAATGAACTGAATATGAATTTCATACATTTAATTTTCATTTGTCAGGAAAAGTAATTTTCAATACATTTGTGGTATTCAGCTGATTCTGTTACCCAGAGTGCCTTACAAGCAGGTAGGGGTTTGCTGCCTTGCTAAAGGACATGTCAACAGAACACAAGACTGTTGATGGACACAGTGGCTGTTGTGGTTGTCAAACCGGTGACCTTACAGGTCTCTAAACACTAGGCCATCCTGGCACTTTGTCTGGAAAGTGAGTTATTGGAATTAGTTTATCATCCACTGTTTTATACCATTGTCAACTTTGACCTACATTCTCTGGTTATGGCCCAGAAATCTTCATGTGGTCTAATATTGAAATGTCACTTATTGCAATGGAATTTCAGTTCATATTGTTTATTGCAAGGATTTAAGTGTTTTTCTAAAATTAACATGTAGTTTTGTAATCATTTAATTGCGGTTGTTTTTCCATTAAGACAACGATGGGAGCGCTATAGACATGATGCAGGGTTTTGGATGCTTAAGGAAAGCAGAGTACCAGTGGACTTTAGTTTGGGTGTATTTACACCATGTTTCGAGCGGTTTGATCCCTTGATTAGGTTAATTTGAGCAGGTGAGAACAACGGCATTCAAAGTCAGGTGGCACCAAAAAACTGCACTGAGAAAACTGAAAATGTTGGTGTTGGTCCTCATCCAAGCAAACTGTTATGCAGTTGATTAGGAATGAGAACGTAATCCGAAACAACTTCAGGAAACAACCCCCAAATGCAAAGTGTTATTTGTATAAGGAGATGAAAGAGCCCAGACAAGTCCATCATACTTAGTGAACGTTAGTATAACAGTATAATGGCTGTGGAAAAATAGGACCAACATTGGTTTGTTATTTTATTGGTTTAGAAAATTGGTGGGCGTGGCAAAACATCTTTGACAGTGATGTAAAACACTCCCACTAAGGGACTCAAGGGGTCGCTAAAGTCATCACATTTCAAATTCAACTGGTAGCAGCTTTAAAAAAAAAATCAATAAAGTAGTATGAATAACACTACCACCTGGTCGTCATTTGGCAGTAAAACATTACATTGAACATCTTGCTCCAAAGCACACAAGTTTACTATTTTTGTTGAGCTTTACCAATGCTGATTGTGCCAGTAAAATCTATCTTTAACCACATGAAGCAATTCTTTTTCAGGGAAAGCAAAAATGAAAACATTTTATACACATGTGGCCGGCAAGACTTTGGGATCTCATAAGGCATTTGTTCATCAACTGATCCAAGGAGGTGCAACTGAAGTAGACTCACCTGACAAGAGTGATGTGGTCATAGTTTTCTGTCCCATTGTCAGTAGCCTTGAGTCTGAGATTAATACAGCATTATCTACCACCACAGGTAAACATGTCGGAATAGTACTGACATAACTGCCACTCATTGCACATGAAGTGACATAGATATTTTCACATTTTACTTTTATTTTTGTGTGTTTGTGTTTCCAACTGGGTGACCTGTGTTGTTTGTCTTCACATAACTGTTAGGATTGAAGTCAGTGATCCTGGTGGTGATGCACCACACCTTCGACCCAAACCAGACTGTGCCAAACAGCAGAAGAGTGGTGGAGACCAGTTCTGTCATACTCACTGTCGACTGTCTCTTCCATCAGTCCAAGGGATTTTTTCAGTGCTCTCGCAATAACGATGCAGTCAGTGAAGTTCTGCAACAGGTAATCACAGTATTTTGAGCATCTGGATGATTTTAAACATTTTGCAGATACTCCTGACTCCCATTCACCAACCTAGTATTAGAGGCGAGTACATTTTGCTGATGTTTGTCTATTACCCAGGAACCAAACCATTCATTCCCGTTTGTGATGGTTCTTGTACCACTCTCACATGTGTATCACATGGAATTCAAAAATGATCATTTGATCCATGCAAACGGTCTTTCATCTTTTATGATTGTATAAGATAATTGTGAAAAGCAGATTTTTGATCAGAAATAATAAGAATCACTCTTATTGCTTTGATAATCATGGTTGTGACTGAGACATTTTTCATGTCATGAATATCTGATTCATCCTGTCTTTACAATCCATGTTACAATGAGTACAATAATTGTATGACATAATTTAATTAAGAGTTTGATATTGACACCATTATTGTATTTTGCAGATGGATCTTCTAAAAGGTAACTGAACCAACCACATAAAATAAACCAATATATCATGTTACCTAGAAATACTGAAACATCCCTCAACAATGGAGAAATGAGCTACAGCACTTCATCTTGAAATACTTTTTGTTATTTCCATTCAGATGTTGGTAGCATAGGACTTTACTGTAGTTGATCTCCTGTTACATGTTCCATTACATATTTAGTTAGTCTCTTGTAACAGCATATCCATCTCAGGTTTTACTGGACAGAAGTTCATCTTTCCTCATTAGCTGTCCTGTTAATCATTGTTTCATTAAATGCTTCCTTTTTTTTTTTTTTTAGGTCTTTCCATGTCAAACATGTCTATACCATGGTTTTCTAAAAGAAACGAACGAAAAAAAGATCAAGCAAACAAGGAACAAAGCAGAGAGCTACAAGACAAAGTTGAAGAAAATGAGAAATTACATAGAGAACTAAATGAAATGAAGGAAAAACTGCGAGAGAAAGATAAAAAGCTTGAGGAACTAAAGGAGGAGAGAGACATACAAACTGCAGACCAAGGTAAGCAAGTGGAAGACACTAAATTGGAGAACATCAATATCTTATTGTGACACTCTATATTATTTATTAGTTCAACCAGTTGATTTTATTGCTTAAATTAATATATGTTCACTTTATATTGTTTCAGTGCAGTTAATGAATGAAGTTTTAAATGCAGACTGAAGGTGAAAATTCAGCTCAGACTACTGGTGAGTAGGGGATGATGACCTCAGTATGTTTAATATCAAAATTAAAAGACTGTTTTCACGTGAGAACAACGGCATTCAAAGTCTGGTCAGGACATTCCCACTATGGTTTGGACCAAAGAAAACTAACTAGGTGATCGCACCCTTATAATCTACATATCTAGTGTGGAGGTGGATACGCCTTGATGCATCACCTCAAAGGCGAATCTTGAAGGAAGCTGTGTATCCCTGTGTTTAACTCCAGCATTCATACATGCTTGTGCACCAGGCGGTATGGTAGAAGTCACACATGAACCAGCACCACATGAACCTAGCACTTTTGCGTTGACAGGTTGAATTTTCATTGTCAACATTTCACTCAGTCCAATCATGCATAACCCCCCCCCCTCCCCCACCAACCCATTATTAAAACTCTCCTTCCTTGTTTTCTTGGAATATCATGTTCCATTCTTTCCACTGTTTTATACCAGTTATAGATAATTTCAGTATCTTGATCACAGCACTGTAATGTGTTGCACAGGGAGAAGAGAGCAGCTGTCCAGTGTTCCTTAGCATGTCAAATCTGATGATGGAGGTACAACGCTGTCAGACCTTGCATGAGCCGTCATGGAAACACTAGAAAGAATATATGTATGAATATATATATATATAATACACACACATATATATATATAGTGTGTTAGTGTTAGTTATGGAACCATAATGATATGAGCTAATTGTAATAGGGTTAATGCCTCTGTCTTATCTCACATATTATGTTGTGTGGCTTTTAATAAATGACTCAGATGATTGTGTTAGCTTGTTATTCTTTGTAATTTTTGCATTGTGTTAGATCATGTTGATTCACTGTGTGCTGTTCTATTGATGTCCATATGACATCAATCCTTCCCGTTTCACGTATTCACCGATGAGAATAGATTTGTTTAGATTCATGGACGGTGGGTTTGGAGTTATCAATGTACACTTTGAAAATCCCTAATAAAAAGATCACATTAACATACTTGCTGTCCTGGGGCCTCATTTATAAAGGTTGCTACGCACAAAAAAGTGGCGTTAAAGGGGGTGAAATGTGCGTACGCATATTTTACCGCAAACGTCGGGATTTATAGAAAAATTCTATGCGGTAAAAGGTGCGCAGTTCTACGCATCCTTTCACCCATGCGTAGAGCTCACCGCAAAGTTTTTCAGACACGGGAATCAGCGACGCCCGATGGGGAGATCACAAAATAAAGCTCAGTCCTCTTAAAAACATAGTTTTATAAGTGTGCTTTCACAGGGATTGTGGTCTGTTGTATCTGTTAAGCCACTACTTAAAACCTATTTTTATACAAAGGCATTCTCTTAACTCTTATTTTACCGGGCCGGCGCCAGGATGAAGTGACTGAAGGGGCAATTTTTCATAAAATAAAACTCAGTGATTTAACCATGCAACAACCTCAGAAAGGCTAAATAACAACAACATGAGGCTACTGTTCAAAATCAAAGAATACATTTATTAATCAGAGACTCACATAAGAACGGAGCACTGCAGAGAATTTATGAACGATAACGATTCTCTTTCAAAATCAGCAGGGAGAGGCGCGTAGAAACAGCAGTTTGCCTCTCTCTCTCTCTCTCTCTCTCTCTCTCTCTCTCTCTCTCTACTAAGTGACGTGTCTATCGATCTCCTCAGCTCCGTTTTAGTGGGCTACTATGGACGCCCTAGCATACACCTATGGAAATATTTTTCTATAGATACATAAAGCTTAAACTGAGGGAGCAAAAATACAACTGAGGGGCTAAGCATAGTTTACTCTCTCATATGTAGCTCCTTATGCTCAATGTTGTATAACTCAATAACTTAAACTTAACTTAATAATTTTTAAATTGTTTTTATCATTTTGTTCATCGTCAGTTTGTCTACTATTTTTATTTTGTCTTCTAAAGCACTTTGTAACTTAAACTGAAGTTTATTTTTATTATTATTAAGGTGTGCCGGATTATTAGGGCTTGTGCTGTTCTCCACAATGTGGCACAGATGCCTCTACTGAGCCCCCAAACAATACACCTTTACGGCGCTCAACCTCAGTGATGAGCACCTCGATCTCGCACTCCGCAAATTTCGCCTTTCTTGCAGTTGCCGTCTCCGTCTTTCCCTCATTGATAGTCCAACAAAGGCTCCTTAACAACGTCGGCATATTCATGACCTATTTAGCATTGACCATTTATGGATGATTGTGGGACGACACTGGGAGGAGTAGTGGGAGGACACTGGGAGGAGTACACGAGCGCACAATTCAACGCAGGTGGGTATTTATAAAGAGAAGACTGCGTACAGGTGTGCGCCGCACGGTTTTATAGATCTGAATATTTTCTTGCGTTAGTAGATTCTGAGGTTTGTGCGTATACGCAATGTTTTAGGATGGAATCTACGCAAAGTTTTATAAATGAGGCCCCTGGTCTTTGTTGGATGTTCATGTTAAACTGTATCACTTCTTTATTGGCATTGTGTGTAGACCTTGTGGACAGCAGAACTAGCACACTGCTCTTTCACAGGGGGGCCATGGACAACCAGGGGAACAGAGGTGGGTCAGGGAACTCTAGTTTATCAGGGTCAGGGGCATCTAGTTCATCTGTTCAGCACCCAAATATACCTCACTGGCAATGCCCTAGTTTATGTGCTCACCCTGGGTCCCACAAGTCACTGCTGAGTAGTGGTGTTGGCTGTGAGGTGTGGTTTGCACAG
The DNA here is from genome assembly GCA_034670405.1 of Hoplostethus atlanticus. Lineage (NCBI taxonomy): Eukaryota > Metazoa > Chordata > Actinopteri > Trachichthyiformes > Trachichthyidae > Hoplostethus > Hoplostethus atlanticus. Next base: position 3,252,745 of record JAXDDX010000047.1, read on the forward strand.
AGAGAGGCCTCATTACAAGAACAAGGACTGGTAGAACAGCAGCAGAGGCACTGTGGCTGTGCAAAAAGGGAAGCCATGCTGTTTATCCAAGGACAGAGGAGCTCACTTGTTGGTGGACTTTGTTACAGCAGCAGTCTGGCAGAAATCAAACCTACACCTAGTCTTCAATCCCATGTCAGGCAGGAATTCAACTCAAGTTCAGGAATGATGCACCATTGTCCGAGGCTGTCTTAATCTGTTTTGTCTTTTAAATCAATTATTAATATTCATTTAATAGTCTTGTTTATTTAATGAGCTTTATTACTGTTCTTACTTCACTTTAATGACTTGCCTTGCTTTTTCCCCTCCGTAAAGCACTTTGTAACAGTATTTTGAAATAAATAAATACAGTTCATTATCTGTTGTACTTTTTAGATTTTGTTCATTTTATCACTCAGATAAGACCTGTCCCTTTTTTCCTTTTTTTAAATGAAACAGAAACAAGACTTAGACCGTGTTGAACTGTGTTATGATTTTAATACTTGATAGATTAGAGGACATTTTAATACTTGATAGATCATTTATCAGTAATTGAAAAGGTGATTTTGAGAAGTTTGAGTCCCCGTTGACTTCACTTGCATTACTATCGAGTATTTTGAGTTAGTATGTTAGTTTGTTTCTAACATACTAACAGCGTTTCTGCACATCAGTGCTCTAAATGTCCTGAGAAGGTGCCTGGTTAGTAAACAATAGGATAGAGAAACAGTGTCACCTAGTAGCCAGATTATGATAAATGCATCAAATTGGAATTAAGAGAAAGTCTTCAGCATTATATAAAGTGGATTTCCCCGAAATGCAGAAGCAGTGAACGATCAGCTGGCGAAACATCAAGGTTATCATTGTCTGAAAACCTAAGAAGAGGACATTTTAAAGCCTAGAAAGGTACCGTGCAATATAAAATACCATTCCTCTGAAAATATTTTGCTGAATACATGCTGCTGAACACAGCTTTACAACTGCACGTTTATACAATTCACTTAAAACTGCACATTTGGTTTGAAAATACTCCCCTATCCTACCGTAAATTTATATAATTAAAGATCCCTTGTTTATATGCCTTTTTGTAAAACGTTTTGAAATCTCTGCCTCTATATGAGTGCTACATGAACTCTATAATTATTATTATTATTATTATTATGAGTATTTATTATTACTTGTTCTTAATGTAGATAAAACTAAGTTGATGTTTTTTTCTAAATCCAATATCCAGTGTTCTACTATGCCTCAAATCATTACAATACAAAACAGGGTGATAGAGGTGGTGTCATCTTACAAGTATCTGGGTTTCCATCTTGATGAACAATTGTCTTTTAAACTTCATATTGAACAACTAGCAAAAAAACTTAAACTTAAATTGGGTTTTTACTTTAGAAATAAGGCTTGTTTCAGCTTTCAAGCAAAGAAGCGGCTTGTGGCTGCTACTTTTTTGCCTATATTGGATTATGGTGATATTTTATATATGAATGCCCCAAAATCACATCTTCGTGCTTTGGACACAATATATCATGCCGATTTACGCTTTGTGACAAACAGCACACCCCTCATACATCACTGTGTACTGTATGAATTGTCAGGTCAGTCATCCCTGGACGTAAGAAGACAGTCACATTGGTATTTGTTTGTATACAAAGCCATCCTGGGACAGCTACCAACTTACTTAAGCACTTTACTTGTTCAACCTAGAGGTGGACATTACAATCTGAGATCAAAAAATTATATCTTATATCATGTCCCAACTGTGAGAACAGAATTTGGGAAACACGCTTTCAGCTATGCTGCTCCACTTTCTTGGAACATTTTACAAAAAGATTTGAAGCTAGATTCCCTTATTAGAATCAACCTTTTTAAAGAACAAATTGGACACCTGCTTGCCATGGAGTGCTCATGTTTTTAATTCTGTCTTTTTCTATTTAAATTTTGAAGACACTTGCTCTATTTTTTTACTGTGTACTCTTACTGTCTTGTTTTTATTTGCGTTTGTTTTTAATGTTCTATATGTGAAATTATTTGTATGCTGCCTTCTTGGCCAGGGCCCACTTGAAAAAGAGATGGAAATCTCAATGTGATTACCCTGGTTAAATAAAGGATAAATAAAAATAAATACAATTATTATTATTGTTATTATTAACTATCATTGGGCTCATGGTATTAAAATCTGCAATATGTCAAATATTTTCCTCTATATATGATTCAAATAATTCTGATAGCATAGTATAATGTCTGTGGAAAAATAAGACAACAATTGGTTTTATTGGTTTAGAAACTTGTTGGGAGTGACGAGTCGTCTTTAACAGTGATGTAAAACACTCAAGACTCAAGGGGTCGCTAAAGTCACCACATTTCAAATTCAGCTGGTAGCAGCTTTAAAAATCTAAATTAAGTAGTATGAATAACACTACCACCTAGTCGTCATTTGACAGTAAATCATTACATTGAAAATCTTACACCAAAGCACACAAGTTTAACTATTTTTGTTGAACTTTACCAATGCTGATTGTGCCAGTAAAATCTGCCTTTAACCACATGAAGCAATTCTTTTTCAGGGAAAACAAAAATGGAAACATTTTATACACATGTGGCCGGCAACACTTTGGGATCTCATGAGGCATTTGTTCATCAACTGATCCAAGGAGGTGCAACTGAAGTAGACTCACCTGACAAGAGTGATGTGGTCATAGTCTTCTGTCCCATTGTCAGTTGCCTTGAGACTGACATTAATACAGCATTATCTACCACCACAGGTAAACCTGTAAGAATAGTACTGACATAGATATTTCCACATTATTTACTTTTATTTTTGTGTGTGTGTGTGTGTGTGTTTCCAACTGGGTGACCTGTGTTGTTTGTCTTCACATAACTGTTAGGATTGAAGCCAGTGATCCTGGTGGTGATGTACCACACCTTTGACCCAAACCACACTGTGCCAAACAGCAGAAGAGTGGTGAAGACCAGTTCTGTCATACTCACTGTGGACTCTCTCTTCCATGACTCCAAGGGATTTCTTCAGTGCTCTCGCAATAAAGATGCAGTCAGTGATGTTCTGAAACAGGTAATCACAGTATTTTGAGCATCTTGATGATTTCAAACATTTTGCAGTTACTCCTGAATCCCATTCACCAACCTAGTATTAGAGGAGACTAAATTCTGCTGATGTTTGTTTGTCTATTACCCAGGAACCAAACCATTCATTCCCGTTTGTGATGGTTCTTGTACCACTCTCACATGTGTATCACATGAAATTCAAAAAATATCATTTGATCCTTGCAAACGGTCTTTCATCTTTTATGATTGTATAAGATAATTGTGAAAAGCAGATTTGATTAGAAATAATAATAATCTTATTGCTTTGATAATTATGGTTGTGTGAGACATTTTTCATGTCATAAACATCTGATTTATCCTGTCTTTACAATTCATGTTACAATAAGTAGCATTAAATATTTATTGTATGACATTTTAATTAAGAGTTTGATATTGACACCATTACTGTATTTTGCAGATGGATCTTACAAAAGGTAACTGAACCAACCACATAAAATAAACCAATATATCATGTTACCTAGAAATACTGAAAAATATCTCAAAAATGGAGAAATGAGCTACAGCACTTCATCTTGAAATGCTTCTAGTTTTTGTTATTTCTATTCAGATGTTGGTAGCATAGGACCTTACTGTAGTAACAGCATATCCATCTCAGGTTTTACTGGACAGAAGTTAATCTTTCCTCATTAGCTTTCCTGTTAATCAGTTTCATTAAATGCGCTTTTAAAAAAAAAAAAATGTAAGATGTTTCCCTGTTAAACCCATCTACATGGTTTTCGTGGCCTAAAAGCAACAAACCAAAAAAAGATCAAGATACAGACATCCAAGAAATGTCCCTCAGAAAGCAGGAACAAAGCAGAGAGCTACAAGACAAAGCTGAACAAAATTATAAATTACAGAGAGAACTAAATAAAATGATGGAAAAACTGGGAGAGAAAGAAAAACAGCTTGAGGACCAAGGTAAGCAATCAAAAGACATTCAATTGGAGAACATCAATGCTGAGAATTAAAAGTTATTGTGAGTCTCCATATTAGTTTTAGTAATCAAGCATATCTCCCTTTGATGCTTAAATGAATATCCATGTTCAATTCATATTATTTCAGGGCAGATGATGAATGATCTCTTGGCTGAAATAGAGAGACTGAAAGGTGAAAATTCAAGGCAGACAACAGGTGAGTAGGGATGATGACCTCAGTATTAAATAACTGTTTTAACAGTTGAAATGAAATTGCTCATCAATAAGAATTAAATTCTTCTCTTCTTAAAATCAACTGAATATGAATTGCATACATTTAATTTTCATTTGTCAGGAAAAGTAATTTTCAATACATCTGTGGTATTCAGCTGATTCTCTTACCCAGAGTGCCTTACAAGCAGGTAGGGATTTGCTGCCTTGCTAAAGGACACGTCAACAGCACACAAGACTGTTGATGGACACAGTGGCTGTTATGGTTGTCAAACCGGTGACCTTACAGGTCTCTAAACACTAGGCCATCCTGGCACTTTGTCTGGAAAGTGAGTTATTGGAATTATTTTATTATCCACTGTTTTAAATCATTGTCAACTTTGACCTACGTTCTCTGGTTATGGCCCAGAAATCTTGTGGTCTAATATTGCAATGACACTTACTGCAATGACACTTACCCACAATCTAAGTGCTGTATTTTGTTTAGTTCATTTTAATTTTGGTTGTTGCCTCAATTCATCTCTCATCTGATGTCTTTGGCAAATGCAGATTTCTTGTTTTACATCAAGACACCATGGGAGCGCTAGACATGATGTTAGACATGATGCAGGGTTTGGGATGCCTAAGGAAAGGTGGAGTACCAGTGAACATTTGGGTGTATTTACACCAACCATGTTTGGATTGATTTGTTCCCTTAATTGGCTTAATTTGGGCAGGTGAGAACAACGCCATTCAAAGTCAGGGTGGCACCAAATAGAGTTGAAATGTAACCGGACACTTTAGCAGTACTGGTTCCCGGAATTAAATTAATCCCTTCATTTTCTCCATAGATATTACAGAAAAAACGTATATAAAAGGATTTTAATTCATGAACTGAACCTCGTGACCTCGTAACAATTGATTCAGAGTTGTTTTCGAAGGTACAAGTCTTGTACCTAACATCTTTTAAGGAGGAATGAAATCCCTTTTACTCTCCCTCGCTGTCCAAAACACAAGCTACTTGTGCGAACCACTTTTCACAATGGCCACACCCGGTGGCTGGTGCCATAGAACAGGATGGCCACCAATGGTCAGGGTCCCCGCAGAAGTCACAATAGGCCTCATACACCTTGTCGCACTGGCATGGCTTTTCAGTAGCCATGGGAAATTTCCATACCTCCTGTAGGATGAAGAGCTGTACACATTTATTTTCTTGAGACGTCGCTGCATTCCTCACCTTTCATTTTTTCCAAGGCTTTGGGTGGGCCTCTTCAAGCTGAGGCGTGGCTAGTACGTCGTCTCCGTCTCTATACCGGAAGCACTCCAAAAGTTCAGTTCACACTTGACACCTCACGTTCTGTAATTCAGCGTGATGATCCACATTCCCCACATTCTCCACCATATGTGGCACCCAAGGACAAAAGCCAGGAGTCACAAGTCCATTCTGAGGGCAAACGCATGCCACAGATCACACAGGGGGCAGGAGTACAACAAAACAATACTTTTAATTACTTGCTTAAATATAACTCCTTACAAATGAAATGTGTCAGGAGGACCTTCAGCAGCCTCCCTTGCTGCTCTCTGGTTGGTCTCCCTCTGGACTGTAGAAGCCACTGTTGAAGTCTTTACCAATCAGCCCACCTGGCAGATTAGTAACGCCCTTCAGCTGGGGCAAGATGGACGACTGGCTGCTGTCAGCTGAGGAACTTAGTCCTTTTCTTAGGTTTCTCTGTGACAGATGCCCCAGTCCAACCTACTTCTACCTTTAGGCTGTTTCAATTATTTATCTACAGTCTATTTGGAATATCATGCTCCATTATTTCCATTTTGTTTTACACCAGTTATAGATAATTTCAGTATCTTGATCACAGCACTGTAATGTGTTGCACAGGGTGAAGAGAGCAGCGGTCCAGTGCTCCTTAGCATGTCAAATCTGATGATGGATGTACAACGCTGTCAGACCCTACATGAGCCGTCATGGAAACGCTAAAAATTTGAAAACTCTGTATTTATTCGAAGACATGTTACAGTGTGCAATCAGGATATGGAAAACCAATAAAAGTCTTCATCACTTTTTCATCTTTCCAATGTGTAAAATGAAGAAAATATCCAAGTGTTAGTTATGGAACCATAATGATATGAGCTAATTGTAACACGGTTAATGCCTCAGTTTTATGTCCATATTATGTTGTGTGGCTCAGATGATTGTGTTAGCTTGTTATTCTTTGTACTTTTTGCATTGTGTTAGATCGTGTTGATTCACTGTGTGCTGTTCTATTGATGTCCATATGAATGTGCTCATGAGACATTTCCTTCCTGTTTCACGTATTCACCGATGAGAATAGATTTGTTTAGATTCATGGACGGTGGGTTTGGAGTTATCAATGTACACTTTGAAAATCCCTAATAAAAAGATCACATTCACATACTTGCTGTCCTGGTCTTTGTGGGATGGGTGTTGGGTGGAGTTTGGATGTTCATGTTAAACTGTATCACTTCTTTATTGGCATTGTGTGTAGGACTTGTGGACAGCAGAACTAGCACACTGCTCTTTCACAGGGGGCCATGGACAACCAGGGGCACAGAGGTGGGTCAGGGAACTCTAGTTTATCAGGGTCAGGGGCATCTAGTTCATCTGTTCAGCACCCAAATATACCTCACTGGCAATGCCCTAGTTTATGTGCTCACCCTGGGTCCCACAATTCACTGCTGAGTAGAGGTGTTGGCTGTGAGGTATGGTTTGCACAGAGAGAGGCCTCATTACAAGAACAAGGACTGGTAGAACAGCAGCAGAGGCACTGGGTGGCTGTGCAAAAAGGGAAGCCATGCTGTTTATCCAAGGACAGAGGAGCTCACTTGTTGGTGGACTTTGTTACAGCAGCAGTCTGGCAGAAATCAAACCTACACCTAGTCTTCAATCCCATGTCAGGCAGGAATTCAACTCAAGTTCAGGAATGATGCACCATTATCCGAGGCTGCCTTAATCTGTTTTGTCTTTTAAATCAATTTAAATACATTTTTAATATTCATTTCATAGTCTTGTGTTTATTTAATGAGCTTTATTACTGTTCTGACTTCCCTTTAATGGGCCGATTTATCCCCGATTTGGCAATCGGCGGAGTGATCTTGTTCGGCACCGATGTTCGGCACCGATTATCTGGTAATGTGAGCGGTTTACAGATCCAATCTTAACATCCAGATCCGCTCGGGGACGCATCGGGGCCGCCCCGATAATATCAAACGTGTTTGATATCTAGGATTTAAAATCGGGATGATTACGTCAGTGCTTTCCGCGCGGGACCACAATAGCCAATGAGAGAGACAATCTACAAGGACACAGAAGTGAATGAAGAAACAACAACAAACTGTTGTACTGGTGCGTTGGACAGCTGAGATGGAGGAAAGGCTTGTCGATATGTGGCAAGAACACGACTGCCTATATAATGTGTCTTCCAAGCACGGGCGCCGGATTAATTTCATTAGTGCGGGGGCCAAAAAGAGTGTATGTGTGACTGTGTATGTGTAGCGGTAGATAGACCGGAGACTCGCACTAAACTTCTGCGGAGTAACTATAGCTTGCTTGCACCACAGGCTGGCGGACGCCGTCATCTCCACATTTGGAGAAAGTTACAAACTGTTTGACAGCAGCAAAGAATTAACCGCTCTCTATTTTTGTACCAATTTGCATTAAAGTACCTTTCTCTTTGGTCAAACGATCTAGCGGTCTCCTTTTTGTCTACAATTAGCTGTGCAGCTTTACCCGTCTCTATGTCCCGACAACAACCCTCCAGGCAGTCGGAGCCAGCGCTAGCCTGTTTTGGTTCAATGCCGGCGGTTTGACAGTCTCAGCGGGCACAGGGCTGCTGCTTTGGGGTTCTTCTGGCTGCTGGTTCTAGTGGAGGGCCAGGCTCCAATGGAGTTGTGGACGTCAGGGATGTAACATTATTAACGTTGAAGTTCAGTTTTGTTTGACTGTATTTTCTATTCTGATGCACTGGTTCTTTTGACATGTTTGCAGAAGCATATTTGCAATATTGATAGTTAAGGTTAGTTCAGCTAGTTTAACGGCTCACTGTAAACAAGGTAACACACACCACAGCATTGAAACTATTTCATTGGTTGCAATGTACACTGTATGCACTTGATTCTGTCCTCTTTGATTGGATTAAAATGTAAATATTCTTCCCGTTTTATGTCTATGCTTTATTTTACCTAATGTGGGCGGGAATGAATGAAACGTGTTTTACCTTACGTGTTGCAATACAGGGGCATTTGAGGGGAAACTGATTCTTTCTCACTGCAAAGCATAAGTAAAGCAAGTTGCACCGGTTTCACCATGTCAATCTACATTTTGTTTCCATTTACTTCCCCATGAGATCACGTGAGGCGGTGCATTCAGGCTCCCTCTGGCACGATAATCTTAGTAATATCCTCGAGTGTGCGATGCACCATTATTTTCAGATCTTGTAGTCTGTGCGTGTTTGAGATTAGAGAGAAGAACATCTGTGACGATTGTCCTCGTGCGTGATGCAACCCGATTTCAAAATCGGTTAGGATTTTAAAACCTGTGGTGTGAGCCCAGCCTAAGACTCTGTCCCTTTTTTCTTTTTTTAAATGAAACAAACAAGACTTAGACAGTGTTGAACTGTGTTAACACTAACTAAGAGGACACTTTAATACTTGATAGATCATGTATCAGTAATTGAAAAGGTGATTTTGAGAAGTTTGAGTCCCCGTTGACTTCACTTGCATTACTCTCGAGTAGTTTGTTTCTAACATACTAACAGCGTTTCTGCACGTCAATGCTCTAAATGTCCTGAGAAGGTGCCTGGTTAGTAAACAATAGGATAGAGAAACAGTGTCACCTAGTGGCCAGATTATGACAATGCATCAAATTGGAATTAAGTGAAAGTGAAAGTGTTCAACGTTATATAAAGTAGATTTCCCCGAAATGCAGAGGCAGTGAACGATCAGGTCGTGAAACATCAAGGTTATCATTGTTTGAAAACCTAAGAAGAGGACATTTTAAAGCCTAGAAAGGTACCGTGAAATATGAAAGACCATTCCTCTTTTAAATTAGTGAAAATATATGCTGAATACATGCTGCTGAACACAGCTTTACAACTGCACGTTTACAAATAATTTCCTTACCTGCACACTGAGGTGTTTTGACTCATGGTATTTAAAGCTGAAATATGTAGAATATTTCCCTCTATATATCATTCATATTATTCTGAGAGCATAGTATAATGGCTGTGGAAAAATAAGACAATTGTTTTTATCGGTTTACAAAATAGGTGGGAGTGGCGAGTCGTCTTTGACAGTGATGTAAAACACTAAAAACTCGCAGTCATCACATTTCAAATTCAACTGATAGCAGCTTTAAAACGGAATAAAGTAGTATGAATAACACTACCACCTGGTCGTCATTTGGCAGTACAACATTACATCTTGCACTAAAGCACACCAGTTTCTTATTTTTCTTGAGCTTTACCAATGATGATTGTGCCAGTAAAATCTGCCTTTGACCACATGAAGCAATTATTTTTCAGGGAAAGCAAAAATGGAAACATTTTATACACATGTGGCCGGAAAGACTTTGGGATCTCATAAGGCATTTGTTCATCAACTGATCCAAGGAGGTGCAACTGAAGTAGACTCACCTGAGAAGAGTGATGTGGTCATCGTCTTCTGTCCTATTGTCAGTCGCCTTGAGACTGACATTAACGCAGCATTATCTACCACCACAGGTAAACATGTAGGAATAGTACTGACATAACTGCCATTCATTGCACATGAAGTGACATAGATATTTCCACATTATTTACTTTTATTTTTGTGTGTTTGTGTTTCCAACTGGGTGACCTGTGTTGTTTGTCTTCACATAACTGTTAGGATTGAAGCCAGTGATCCTGGTGGTGATGCACCACACCTTCGACCCAAACCAAACTGTGCCAAACAGCAGAAGAGTGGTGGAGACCAGTTCTGTCATACTCACTGTGGACTGTCTCTTCCATGAGTCCAAGGGATATTTTCAGTGCTCTCGCAATAAAGATGCAGTCAGTGAAGTTCTGAAACAGGTAATCACAGTATTTTGAGCATCTTGATGATGACATGGTGTCAAGATCCAGCCAGTCAGTAGTTTCAAAACCAGACGGGTACAGCTAGAATATGGTTTGGTTCCTTTTATGGAACTGAAGGATTTGAAATACAAGGGTGTTTGGCTACTATCTCTATAGTCTCCATTAGCTTTCATTCAAATTCTGGTCAGAGAGGACAATGTTGGACTGGTCTGGCCTTCACCAAAATAGACCATTGGATGATTGTCCAAAAAATATTAGAAAGATATAAACTACTGCTGATTGAAATCAGAGGTAACTGACATGTTCAATTCCAAATCACTTACACTAAATCATAGAATAATGATTGTGTTGTTTTTTGCTAATTGAGGGTGATATTTCTATATATTCTGCTAAATGTCCTAGTGTTTAGAGACCCGTATTTAATCTATACATGACATATTTCTATTAAGAGTTTGATATTTACACCATTATTGTATTTTGCAGATGGATCTTCCAAAAGGTAACTGAACCAACCACATAAAACCCCAATCATGTTACCTAGAAATACTGAAACATCCCTCAACAATGGAGAAATGAGCTACAGCACTTCATCTTGAAATGCTTCTAGTTTTTGTTATTTCCATTCAAGGCCTATCTCCTTTTGATGCTTAAATTAATATCCATGTTCAATTTATATTTCTTCAGGGATCATAAATAATCTCTTGACTGAAATGGTGAGACTGCCCAGACAACAAAAAATATAGCCGCAAGTGGCAATTTGTGGGTTCAAACCCTTTTGTTACTGCAAACTCCATGCAGATTGACAGAAGACGATAAATTCGACAAACAAATAAATTCAGTTAACTGTATGTTTAAGTAAGCAAGGGCACTAGGACAGAGACTTCCATTCTTGTGGAAGCTCCCTATTGTACAAGTTTAAGATAATTTTACAAACTTAGTTCAACATAAATATCTATCAAGTTTTGTGATGATTGGACAAAGATTTATGGCACAATTTGTGCCAGGCCCACGCCCTTGATCGACACCACAGTCACCCCCTATTGGTCAATTTCAAAAACATTTTGGGGACATGTTTCAACAGCTTAATTAAAAATGTCCACCAAGTTTGGTGATGTTTGGACAAACTGTCATTTATTTAAGGCCAAATTTGCGCCAGGCCCATGCACAGGCTTGGAACTGGTGGTGCCCCCTAATGAGCGATTTCAAAATAATTGTACACACGTGGTTCAACATTGTTATGAAACATATCCAGCGAGTTTTGTAATAATTGGACAAACAATTTCTGATTTATAGTCTGATTTGTGTTATACCATGCCCATTTTCTGCATTTGTAGCGCCCCCTAGTGGTCGATTTGAATGAAACTTTCAGGGTATATTTCAGGTCATTATGTAGACATACCCTGCAAGGTTTGTGATGATTGGCCCAACAATTGTTGACTTTGGTCTAATTATGTGCTGAGCCACGACCTTTTCATGTTCATTGGTCAATATCTTGAAAACTAAATAAGATATCAACAAGCTTTATACAACTTTTGATAAGCTTGGTCCAATAATGATCCACAGAAAATGTGGTAGCAATTGAACCTACGGTTTTGGCGGAAAATCTAGTCAGGCGGACTTTAGTGGTTATTGAGGCTTTTTTGTAGGGCACATTGAGCTGGACTTATGTGTCAAATTTCAAGTCAATCAGAGTCGGTGTGAGGGGCGTGGCCTTTCCAAAATCGCGTTTTTGGGCCTTAATTACAGCGCCACCATCTGGCCGATTGGGCTCATGTTTCTTGGGAAGCATTTGCACATCATTTCCAGTTATTGGGCCAAGTTTCATGGTTTTATCTCATTCCAGCTCACAGCAATTTGAGACGCGGCATAAGACTACAAAGAATAACAAACCGGCACAAACTCAATAGGGTTTTACCCCTTCAGGGTTTGAACCCTAATAAATAAATTGCTATGTGTGTAACTGTGTGTGTGTTTGGATGGACATCAATGTGTCAGTGCTTGGGTGCATGTGTGTAGTATTAGTGTGTAGTCTCAATATTCTCCAATCTCCATATTAGTTCAATTAAGTTCAGCTTCATTTTTTTTAGGTTGGACCAAGTATATACGAAGCATGGTGTATACAGCACTTAGGTGGGTGTCTACAGCACTTTTGTGGATAAGAGGACTATTGCAGGATCCAAGGATACAAGACAAAGGTGAGAAATTAAAGAATGATCGAACAAAATACATTTTGAGAGAGAATGATAAAGAGCTTGAGGAACTAATGGAGGAGAAAACAAACAAATTGCAGACCAAGGTAAGCAATTGAAAGACAGTATATTGGAGGACATCAGTGCTGAGGATTAATATGTGTGACGATCCATGCTTGTTTAACTAAACAAGCCTAACTCCTTTTAATGCTGAAATTAATATCCGTGTTCAATTTATTTCAATTAACAGTTGAAATGAAATTGATCATCAATAAGAATTAAATTCTTCTCTTCTTAAAATGAACTGAATATGTCAGGAAAAGTAAATTTCAATACATTTGTGGCATTTAGCTGATTCTGTTACCCAGAGTGCCTTACAAGCAGGTAGGGGATTGTTGCCTTGCTAAAGGACACGTCAACAGCACACAAGACTGTTGATGGACACAGTGGCTGTTGTGGTTGTGAAACCGGTGACCTTACAGGTCTCTAAACACTAGGCCATCCTGGCACTTTGTCTGGAAAGTGAGTTATTGTAATTATTTTATTATCCCCTGTTTTATATCATTGTCAACTTTGACCTACGTTCTCTGGTTATGGCCCAGAAATTTCATCATTTCATGTAGTCTAATATTGATGCAATGACACTTATTGCATTGCATTTCACCCACAATATATCTGAGCACTATTTTGTCCTAGCTTTTTAATTTGTATTGTATACTGTAGGATTTAAATTAGCATTTAGTTCATTTTAATTTGGGTTGTTTTACATCAAGACACCGATGGGAGCGCTATAGACATGATGCAGGCTTTTGGATGCTTAAGGAAAGGGGAGTACCAGTGGACTTTAGTTTGGGTGTATTTACACCAAGCATGTTTGGAGCAGTTTGCTCCCTTGATTAGGTTAATTCAAAGTTCAAAGTCTGGTCGGGACATTCCCACTATGGTTTGGACCAAAGAAAACTTAACTGTAGGTGATCGCACTCTTAGAGTCAGACTCTACATATTTCGTTTGGAGGTGGATACACCTTGATGCATCATCTCAAAGGCGAATCTTGCAGGAAGCTGTGTATCCCTGTGTTTAACTCCAGCGTTCATACATGCTCCTACACCAGGCAGTACGGTAGAAGTCACACATGAACCAGCTCTCGGTTGGTGCATAGTACATTCACATACCAGGAAGTACTTCTCACTATGGGTGAGTCAACACATTAATAAAATCTTGTAACAGTGTTACAACAACACTGTGCTACCTCAGCACCTTTGTATTAACAGGTTGAACTTTCAATGTCAACATTTCACTCACTCCAATCATGCATAGCCCCTCATCCTAGCACCAAGAAAGCCTATTATTCAAACTCTCCTTCCTTGTCACTATTTTCACCTTCTTCTTTTTTCTTTTTTTTTTTTACCACTTTTAGGCTGTTTCAATCATTTATGTACAGTCCATTTGGAGTATCATGCTCCATTCTTTCCATTGTTTTACACCAATTATAGATAATTTCAATATCTTGATCACAGCACTGTAATGTGTTGCACAGGGAGAAGAAAGCGGCTGGCCAGTGCTTAGCATGTCAAATCTGATGATGGAGGTACAACGCTATCAGACCCTGCATGAGCCGTCATGGAAACACTAGAAAGTTGAAAACTCTGCATTTCATTGGAAGACATCTTACAGTGTGCAATCAGGATATGGAAAACCAATAAAAGTCTTCATCATCACTTTTTCATCTTTCCAATGTGTAAAATAAAGAAAATATCCAAGTGTTAGTTATGGAACCATAATGATATGAGCTAATTGTAATAGGGTTAATGCCTCTATCTTGTGTCCCATATTGTGTGGCTTTTAATAAATGACTCAGATGATTGTGTTAGCTTCTTATTCTTTGTACTTTTTGCATTGTGTTAGATCATGTTGATTCACTGTGTGCTGTTCTATTGATGTCCATATGAATGTGCAGTGTGCTCATGAGACATTTCCTTCCTGTTTCACGTATTCACTGATGAGAATAGATTTGTTTAGATTCATGGACGGTGGGTTTGGAGTTATCAATGTACACTTCCTAATAAAAAGATGACATTTACAAACTTGCTCTCCTGGTTTTTGTGGGATGGGTGTTGGGTGGAGTTTGGAAGTTCATGTTATTTATTGGCATTGTGTGTAGTACTTGTGAACAGCAGAACTAGCACACTGCTCTTTCACAGGGGGCCATGGACAACCAGGGGAACAGAGGTGGGTCAAGGAACTCCAGTTTATCAGGGTCAGGGGCATCTAGTTCATCTGTTCAGCACCCAAATATACCTCACTGGCAATGCTCTTCAATCCCATGCCAGGCAGCAATTCAACTCTGAAAGTTTAGCAATGATGCATCATTATCTTAGGCTGGCTTAATCTGTATGGTCTTTTAAATCACGTCTTAAAATTATTTTTTATAGTCTTGCTTTTATTTAATGAGCTTTATTATTGTTCTGACTTCCCTTTAATGATTCTTGCCTTGCTGTTTTTTTCTGACCTTGTGGTTTTTTCCCTCTGTAAAGCACTTTGTAACAGTGTTTTGAAAAAAAAGAAGAAAGTTTATTTTCTATTATTATTATAACAAGTGTAGTGTAGTAGTGTAGGTATCGATTCCAAAACCAGACCCTTACCTCCAGTAAATAGTACTGATTAGCCTATACTCAGTCACCTTATCCGTTGTATTTAGTAGATTTTGTTAATTTTGTCACTGAGATAAGCCTCTTTCTGCTTTTGTCAAGTAATGAAATGAAACAGACTTTATCGATAGTTTATCAGTAACTGAAAAGGTGATCATGAGAAGTTTGAATCCCCGTTGACTTCACTTGCATTACTGTCGAGTAGTTTGTTTCTAACATACTAACGGTGTTTCTGCACGACAATGCTTTGAATGTCCTGAGAAGGTGCCTGGTTAGTTAACAATAGGATATAGCAACAGTGTCACCTAGAGGCCAGAATATTACAACGCATCAAACTGGAGTGCCCATCGTGTGATCATTAAGTGAAAGTGAAAGCGTTCAGCGTTGTATGAAGTGGATTTCCCGTAAATGCAGACGCAGTGAACGATCAAGGTCATCATTGAAATCTCAAGAAAAGGACATTTTAAAGCCTAGAAAGGTACGAAAATCTTCGGATTTGTATATTTTTTTCACCAAAACCATATATTTGTTATTCCAAGTTTTAGATACACAAATATACTACGAGTGTAGTCACAAAAGCATAATAATGTTGGAAATTATATATTTGGCTGAGGCAAGATTGTCTTGTCTCGGCAAGACAATACAATACACTAAAATACAATACACTAAGGCCGTCTGGAGGCCTCTTTTACAGTACAATACAGGCCTTTTGGTTGCCTTTAATCAATTCGAAATTAGCACAAGAGACATGGTGTTCACAGGTCTAGAGGAAGGTGAGACAGAATTACTTCCACTCAACTCAATTAACATAGCCGACAGACAGAGGCTAAGGGGGATGAAAGGATCTACTGTATGTAAAATATCACATGGATGAGTTTGTATAAAGGAACTATATCTCCTGGGAGTTCTTCAGAGTATCCTCGTAGGCAGAGATGCTGCCGGATATTTCTCCCTTTCAGCGCTGAACTGTATTAAAGACTCATTGAATCCTGAAAGAATCTTCCAGAACTTCTCTCCTTTCCAAAAATGTGTCATTACCGTAACAGAAGGAAACGCTGATATTTAACTTTTGAATGTATCTAGCTCATTTAAGTTATAGTAATTTGAAATTAATATTTAATGAAATGTTATTTATTGAGATATATCAAAACTATCATGTTAGTGAGTCACATCCTGTGACTACACTCTATAACAGCAGAGAAACATATTTGGGTTGCTTATATAAAAGTCTTGTTTAAAGGCTCCTTTAAAACAGAGAACAAAATGTAAACAATAGCTGCTCAAAGTGAAAGTGATATTAGTTAATTCTGTGTATTGCTTTCTATGTGTTTATTCTAGATGTTCTCAGGTACTTTTTCCTGAATTGTGCAGGATTAATTTACAGCACAAGGGAAGTGCCTCAGCCAAAACAGCAAGGGGACTCAAAATGGCCGATAACGGAACCATTGAAAAAACACCACCTCCAACAGCTGAACCCTCTTCAGGAAAACGCATGAAGATGGCTGGTAGGGGCAGGGGCAAAAGGTTGTAAAACACGCCCACTAAGGGACTCAATGGGTCGCTAAAGTCATCACTTTTCAAATTCAACTGGTAGCAGCTTTAAAAACAATTGATAAAGTAGTATTAATAACACTACCACCTGGTCGTCATTTGGAAGTAAAACATTACATTGAACATCTTGCACTAAAGCACATAAGTTTCCTATATTTGTTGAGATTTACCAATGCTGATTGTGCCAGTAAAATCTACCTTTAACCACATGAAGCAATTCTTTTTCAGGGAAAGCAAAAATGGAAACATTTTATACACATGTGGCCGGAAAGACTTTGGGATCTCATGAGTCATTTGTTCAACAACTGATCCAAGGAGGTGCAACTGAAGTAGACTCACCTGACAAGAGTGATGTGGTCATAGTCTTCTGTCCCATTGTCAGTCGCCTTGAGACTGACATTAACGCAGCATTATCTACCACCACAGGTAAACATGGAGGAATAGTACTGACATAACTGTCATTCATTGCACATGAAGTGACATAGCTATTTTTATTTTGCTTTGTGTTTCCAACTGGGTGACCTGTGTTGTTTGTCTTCACATAACTGTTAGGATTGAAGCCAGTGATCCTGGTAGTGATGCACCACACCTTCGACCCAAACCACACTGTGCCAAACAGCAGAAGAGTGGTGCAGACCAATTCTGTCATACTCACTGTGGACTGTCTCTTCCATCAGTCCAAGGGATTTTTTCAGTGCCGACGCAATAAAGATGCAGTCAGTGAGGTTCTGAAACAGGTAATCACAGTATTTTGAGCATCTTGATGATGACATGGTGTCAAGATCCAGTCAGTCAGTAGTTTCAAAACCAGACGGGTACAGTTAGAATTTGGTTTGGTTCCTTCCATGGAACTGAAGGATTTGAAACACAAGGTTGTTCGGCTACTATCTCTATAGTCTCCATTAGCTTTCATTCAAATTCTGGTCGGAGAGGACAATGTTGGACTGGCCTGGCCTTCACCAAAATAGACCAGTGGATGATTGTCCAAAAAATATTAGAAAGATATAAACTACTGCTGATTGAAATCATAGGTAACTGACATGTTCAATTCCAATTCACTTATACTAAATCATAGAATAACGATAATTGTGTTGTTTTTTGCTAATTGAGGGTGATATTTCTATATATTCTGCAAAATGTCCTAGTGTTTAGAGACCCGTATTTACTCTATACATGACATATTTCTATTAAGAGTTTGATACTGACACCATTATTGTATTTTGCAGATGGATCTTCAAAAAGGTAACTGGACCAACCACATAAAAGAAACCAATATATCATGTTACCTAGAAATACTGAAACATCCCTCAACAATGGAGAAATGAGCTACAGCGCTTCATCTTGAAATGCTTCTAGTTTTTGTTATTTCCATTCAGATGTTGGTAGCATAGGACCTTACTGTAGTTAAACTCCTGTTACATATCCCATTACATATTTAGTTAGTCTCATGTGACAGCATATCCATCTCAGGTTTTACTGGACAGAAGTTCATCTTTCCTCATTTGCTTTCCTGTTAATTATTGTATCTTTTAATGCATATTTTTTTTTATTTTTTTTTTTTAGCTTTTTCCATGCCAAACATGTCTAGATCACAGTTTTCTTTTAATTTCAATAAAAGAAAAGACCAAAAAAAAGATCAAGATCCAGACAACCAAGAAATGTCCCGCAGACTGCAGGAACAAAGCAGAGAGCTACAAGACAAAGATACACAAATTGAGAAATTACAGGAAAAACTGGGAAAGAATGAAAAACAGCTTGAGGACCTAAAGGAGGACAGAGACAAACAAACTGCAGATCAAGGTAAGCAATCAAAAGACATTAAATTGGAGAACATCAATGCTGAGAATTAAAAGTTATTGTAAAGTTATTGTGAGTCTCCATATTAGTTTTACTAAAGCCTATCTCCCTTTGATGCTTAAATTAATATCCATGTTCAATTCATATTATTTCAGGGCAGATGATAAATGATCTCTTGGCTGAAATAGAGAGAATGAAAGGTGAAAATTCAGCCCAGACAACTGGTGAGTAGGAATGATGACCTCAGTATTAAATAACTGTTTTAACAGTTCAAATTAAATTGCTCATCAATAAGAAAGAAACCTTTGGCTTCTTAAAATGAACTGAATATGAATTTCATAGTTCATTTTAATTTTGGTTGTTTTACATCAAGACACCGATGGGAGCGCTATAGACATGATGCAGGGTTTTGGATGCGTAAGGAAAGGGGAGTACCAGTGGACTTTAGATTGGGTGTATTTACACCAAGCATGTTTGGAGCGGTTTGCTCCCTTGATTAGGTTCATTTGAGCAGGTGAGAACAATGGCATTCAAAGTCTGGTGGCACCAAATAAACGCACTGAGAAGCCTGAAAATGTGGGTGTTGGTCGTTTTCCAAGCAAACTGCGATGCAGTTGGTTAGGAGTGAGAACATAATCCGAACCAACTACAGGAAACAACCCCCAAATGCAAAGTGTTATTTGTATAAGGAGATGAAAGAGCCCAGACAAGTCCATCATACTTACCTAAAGTTACAAGTTCCAGGGACTGTAAAAGGGTTTCTGTTGACTCCCCCACATGATGACAGTTACCAAACTTTCCAAAAAATAAGCTACTTGTGAGTCCATGTGACTTTTGTGGGAACAAAGTAAACCTTCCCACTATGGTTTGGACCAAAGAAAACCAACTGTAGGTGATCACACCCTTAGAGTCAGAAGAGGACATTTTAAAGCCTATAAAGGTACCATGAAACATGAAATGCCATTGGTTGGACTTGTGTGTCATATCTCATCTCTCATCTCAACATCCCTCAGCAATGGAGAAATGAGCTACAGCACTTGATCATGAAATACTTCTAGTTTTTATTGTTTCCATTCAGATGTTGGTAGCATAGGACCTTACTGTAGTTAATCTCCTGTTACATATCCCATTACATATTTAGTTAGTCTCATGTGACAGCATATCCATCTCAGGTTTTACTGGACAGAAGTTAATCTTTCCTCATTTGCTTTCCTGTTGATTATTGTTTCATTTAATGTGTTTCTTTTTTAGCTCTGCCCATGTCAAACCTGTCTAAACCAAGCATATTTTGTGCACCAGTTTCTACACAAAAAATAAACAAACCAAAAAAAGATCAAGATCAAGACAACCAAGAAATGTCCCTCAGACTGCGGGAACAAAGGAGAGAGCTACAAGACAAAGCTGAACAAAATGATAAATTACAGAGTGAACTAAATAAAATGAAGGAAAAACTGGGAGAGAATGAAAAACAGCTTGAGGACCTAAAAGAGGAGAGAGACAAACAAACTGCAGATCAAGGTAAGCAATCAAAAGACATTAAATTGGAGAACATCAATGCTGAGAATTAAAAGTTATTGTAAAGTTATTGTGAGTCTCCATATTAGTTTCACTAAACAAGCCTCTCTCCCTTTGATGCTTAAATTAATATCCATGTTCAATTTATTTATTTCAGGGCAGATGATAAATGATCTCTTGGCTCAAATAGAGATACTGAAAGGTGAAAATTCAACCCAGACAACTGGTGAGTAGGGATGATGACCTCAGTATGTTTATTGTCAAAATCAAGACAGTTTTAACAGTTTGAAATTAATGAAATTACTGAAATTAATAAGATTAACATTCCTGGCTTCTTAAAATGAACTGAATATAAATTGCATACATGTATTGCTCATTTCAGTCAGGAAAAGTAATTTTCAATACATTTGTGGTATTCAGCTGATTCTGTTACCCAGAGTGCCTTACAAGCAGGTAGGGGTTTGCTGCCTTGCTAAAGGACACGTCAACAGCACACAAGACTGTTGATGGTCACAGTGGCTGTTGTGGTTGTCAAACCGGTGACCTTACAGGTCTCTAAACACTAGGCCATCCTGGCACTTTGTCTGGAAAGTGAGTTATTGGAATTATTTTATCATCCACTGTTTTATACCTTTGTCAACTTTGACCTACGTTCTCTGGTTATGGCCCAGAAATCTTCATGTGGTCTAATATTGAAATGTCACGTTTTGCAATGTCACTCGTTTGTGCAGTAACAAAAATAATACATTTGTCTAATTGGTTTCAAACAACCCCTAATTTGTCCTGTATATTGCAAGGATTTAACTGTTTTTCTAAAATTAACATTTAGGTCATTTTAATTTTGGTTGTTTTATATGAAGACACGGATGGGAGCGCTATAGACATCATGCAGGGTTTTGGATGCGTAAGGAAAGGGGAGTACCAGTGGCTTTTAGTTTGGAGTAGTTTGCTCCCTTGATTAGGTTCATTTGAGCAGGTGAGAACAACGGCATTCAAAGTCGCAAAAACTGCACTGAGAAGCCTGAAAATGTGGGTGTTGGTCCTCATCCAAGCAAACTGTGATGCAGTTGGTTTCAGAGTGAGAACATAATCCGAAACAACTTCAGGAAACAAGCAATGTGTTATTTGTATAAGGAGATGAAAGAGCGCAGACAAGTCCATCATACTTAGTGAACGTTAGTATAACAGTATAATGGCTGTGGAAAAATAGGACCCACATTGGTTTGTTATTTTATTGGTTTAGAAAATTGGTGGGCGTGGCGAATCGTCTTTGACAGTGATGTAAAACACTCCCACTAAGGGACTCAAGGGGTCGCTAAAGTCATCACATTTCAAATTCAACTGGTAGCAGCTTTAAAAAAACAAGTTTACTATTTTTGTTGAGCTTTACCAATGCTGATTGTGCCAGTAAAATCTACCTTTGACCACATGAAGCAATTCTTTTTCAGGGAAAGCAAAAATGGAAACATTTTATACACATGTGGCCGGCAAGACTTTGGGATCTCATAAGGCATTTGTTCAACAACTGATCCAAGGAGGTGCAACTGAAGTAGACTCACCTGACAAGAGTGATGTGGTTATAGTCTTCTGTCCCATTGTCAGTCGCCTTGAGACTGACATTAACGCAGCATTATCTACCACCACAGGTAAACATGTAGGAATAGTACTGACATAGATATTTCCACATTATTTACTTTTATTTCTGTGTGTTTGTGTTTCCAACTGGGTGACCTGTGTTGTTTGTCTTCACATAACTGTTAGGATTGAAGCCAGTGATCCTGGTGGTGATGCACCACACCTTCGACCTAAACCACACTGTCCCAAACAGCAGAAGAGTGGGGAAGACCAGTTCTGTCATACTCACTGTGGACTGTCTCTTCCATGAGTCCAAGGGTTTTTTTCCAGTGCTCTCGCAATAAAGATGCAGTCAGTGAAGTTCTGAAACAGGTAATCACAGTATTTTGAGCATCTTGATGATTTCAAACATTTTGCAGTTACTCCTGAATCCCATTCACCAACCTAGTATCAGAGGCGACTAAATTCTGCTGATATTTGTTTGTCTATTACCCAGGAACCAAACCATTCATTCCCGTTTGTGATGGTTCTTGTACCACTCTCACATATGTATCACATAAAAATCAAAAATGATCATTTGATCCTTGCAAACGGTCTTTCACCTTTTATGATTGTATAAGATAATTGTGAAAAGCAGATTTTTGATCAGAAATAATAATAATCACTCTTATTGCTTTGATAATTATGGTTGTGACTGAGACATTTTTCATGTCATAAATATCTGATTCATCCTGTTTTTACAATTCATGTTACAATAAGTTGCACTACATTTTTACTGACATATTTCTATATTAGAGTTTGATATTGACACCATTATTTTATTTTGCAGATGGATCTTCCAAAACGTAACTGAACTAACTACATAAAATGAACCAATATATCATGTTACCTAGAAATACTGAAACATCCCTCAACAATGGAGAAATGAGCTACAGCACTTCATCTTGAAATACTATTTTTTGTTATTTCCATTCAGATGTTGGTAGCATAGGACCTTACTGTAGTTAATCTCCTGTTACATATCCCATTACATATTTCGTTAGTCTCATGTGACAGAAGTTCATCTTTCCTCATTTGCTTTCCTGTTAATCATTGTTTCATTAAATGCTTCTTCTTTTTTTTTTTTTTTAGCTTTTTCCATGTCAAACCCGTCTACATGGTTATCTAAAAGAAACTAAAGGAGGAGAGAGACAAACAAACTGCAGAACAAGGTAAGCAAGTGGAAGACACAAAATTGGAGAACATCAATATCTTATTGTGACACTCTCTATTATTTATTATTTTATTGCTTAAATTAATATATATGTTCACTTTATATTGTTTCAGTGCAGTTAATGAATGAAGTCTTAAATGCACAGACTGAAAGGTGAAAAATTCAGCTCAGACAACTGGTGAGTAGGGCATGATGACCTCAGTATGTTTAATATCAAAATTAAAACACTGTTTTCACAATTAAAATGAGATTGCTAATCTAGGACGGAACTTCTTAAAATGAACTGAATATGAATTGCATACATTTAATTTTCATTTGTCAGGAAAAGTAATTTTCACTGCCTCTGTTTTATACCTTTGTCAACTTTGACCTACGTTCTCTGGTTATGGCCCAGAAATCTTCATGTGGTCTAATATTGAAATGACACTTACTGCAATGACACTTGTTGCATTGCATTTCACCCACAATATATCTGAGCTCTATTTTGTCCTAGCTTATCAATTTATATTGTAGGATTTAAACATTTAGTTCATTTTAATTGTGGTTGTTTTACATCAAGACACCGATGGGAGCGCTATAGCCATGATGCAGGGTTTTGGATGCTTAAGGAAAGGGGAGTACCAGTGAACTTTAGTTTGGGTGTATTTACACCAAGCATGTTTGGAGCAGTTTGCTCCCTTGATTAGGTTAATTTGAGCAGGTGAGAACAACGGCATTCAATGTCTGGTCGGGACGTTCCCACTATGGTTTGGACCAAAGAAAACTAACTGTAGGTGATCGCACCCTTAGAGTCAGAATCTACATATCTAGTGTGGAGGTGGATACGCCTTCATGCATCACCTCAAAGGCGAATCTTGCAGGATGCTGTGTATCCCTGTGTTTAACTCCAGCGTTCATACATGCTTGTACGCAGGCGGTCTGGTAGAAGTCACACATGAACCAGCACCACATGAACGTAGCACTTTTGTGTTGACAGGTTGAACTTTTATCGTCAACATTTCACTCAGTCCAATCATGCATAACAGCCACCCCCCCAACACATTATTAAAACTCTCCTTCCTTGTTTTCTTGGAATATCATGCTCCATTCTTTCCATTTTGTTTTACACCAGTTAAGATCATTTCAGTATCTTGATCACAGCACTGTAATGTGTTGCACAGGGAGAAGAGAGCAGCTGTCCAGTGCTCCTTAGCATGTCAAATCTGATGATGGAGGTACAACGCTGTCAGACCCTGCATGAGTCGTCATGGAAACGCCACAAAGAATATATGTATGAATATATATAATACACACACATATATATATATATATATAGTGTGATAGTGTTAGTTATGGAACCATAATGATATGAGCTAATTGTAACACGGTTAATGCCTCTGTTTTATGTCCCATATTGTGTTGTATGGCTTTTAATAAATGACTCAGATGATTGTGTTAGCTTGTTATTCTTTGTACTTTTTGCATTGTGTTAGATCGTGTTGATTCACTGTGTGCTGTTCTATTGATGTCCATATGAATGTGCAGTGTGCTCATGAGACATTTTCTTTCTGTTTCATGTATTCACCTATGAGAATAGATTTGTTTAGATTCATGGACGGTGGGTTTGGAGTTATCAATGTACACTTTGAAAATCCCTAATAAAAAGATCACATTAACATACTTAATGTCCTGGTCTTTGTGGGCTGGGTGTTGGGTGGAGTTTGGATGTTCATGTTGAACTGTAACACTTCTTTATTGGCATTGTGTGTAGGACTTGTGGACAGCAGAACTAGCACACTGCTCTTTCACAGGGGGCCATAGACAACCAGGGGAACAGAGGTGGGTCAGGGAACTCTAGTTTATCAGGGTCAGGGGCATCTAGTTCATCTGTTCAGCACCCAAATATACCTCACTGGCAATGCCCTAGTTTATGTGCTCATCCTGGGTCCCACAATTCACTGCTGAGTAGTGGTATTGGCTGTGAGGTGTGTGTAGGAAAGTCCTTGTTAAGAGGAGTTGGTAATTGTCTCTGCTCTTTAGATGACAATTGGGAGCCTATTTGCAGTTGCCCACACTATTAATTTGCCCCCATTATTATTATACTGCGGTGAAGCTAGCCGTCACTCGCAACTCCATGGTCAAATCAGCCGGTCAAATCTTTAAAGTTACACTGTATTCCTACTACGGACATCCACATCTATACTCACATGAAATATTAAACACTTTTACTGTACCATTTGAGAGAATTTCAAAGTGAAAATCCCACAATTTTACCTTGAAATAGCATCCTTTCTAAAACTTGGGGTGCTGTAAAAACACATTGCTCCATAAGTTCTGACAATGATATATTTGAGTTCAGGATAACCCTGACTATATACAAACCCAAAATCAAGCATTTTTACTGTATCATTTTACCGAATTTCATTGACATTGCTCCATAAGTTCTGACAGTGAATAATATGACAATTGAGAACTACTCTGACAATTTGCAAAGACAAAACTAGGTTTTTTTTACGGAGTCATATTGGAGAACTTTTTGTCAGTACTTCACACTAGGTTGTTACGCGTCATGCTTTTGTGTATGTTCTTCTGTTTCTGACCCTCTTTGTTGTCCTCTGTTATCCTCTCAAACACAGGTTCACTTCCATGACCGGTCCTTGCATTAGATCCAGCCTCAGCTTCACCCACACCCCTGAATGTTTCATGTGTTCATTCCCCTGGCACACCTTTCAACCTCACCCAGTCCTGTGACTGGTCCACTTGTTTAGAATCTGTAGCTGTCCGACCCAATCCCTGCCAGCTACACCCATATAAAACCCATCTTGTTGCCGAAGGGACTTCTTTCCCATTTCGTTTTTTATTACCGTGACAGACTACCTTTGTATTTGTGAGTATTGTCATTTTTGTAAATATGATAAGTACAATACCTAAGGCCTACACCGGAGGAAAACAGCAGTTTAAAAATAAAACATTACATTCTGTCAAAAGCCTTTTTAATTTTGTGACTGCATAGTCAAGTTTAGGTGGATCTTTCCTCTAGATAGCCAACATGTTTGTAACAAGGTGAAACCTAGGAAATCAAGAGCAGTCAGACTACATGCACACAGAAGAAACTCTTTAATGACTATGTCATTGGGGAAAATAAGTTGTAAAAAAAAAAAAAAAAAAGTACTTTCTGTAATAAAGCCAAATCTCCATTTTTTCGTGCACTGATCAACATCTGTCAGCGGGATTCTGGATCAGTCACAGTATATGCATTGTAACTATACACACACAGTAAAATTACTTTCTACACAGACTGCAATACCAGTCACCAGCCTTTGCATTTTGAAGCTGTGCTGTGTCCATCTGCAGGCACGCAGTGTGGAACCACCGGCAACATTTGTCACACGGAATCTGTAAAAGTAGAAGTAGAGACTTATGAGAGTGGTGTGCTGCAGATAATCGCAAAGAACAACTTTTCGTAGGTACCGTGATGCAAAATGAAGGATAACACTCCTCCCTAAAATATTCTGGTTTAGTTTCTGTCTGTCCATTTGTTAACCTACATGAACTGAAGCAGAGTGAGCTTAGTACAAGTCTGTCATTGTTAACTACATGACTGAA